>JBBPQP010001145.1:0-12717 GCA_038092555.1 Boletus subgraveolens | reverse complement strand
CGGAGAGTGTCTCTAAAAGGACGAACTTGTGCGGGTGATCATGCTTTGGTCCACACGCGCGGTTTTGGGGTATGACCGTATCGAGGTTCATGCACGGTGCATTGGCTGTTGTGTTCGTGAAGTGAGATGCTTCCGTTTCCCCCTACCGACATGTACAACGGCCTAACGTTGATCTCTCAATTTCACCCAAAACAGCCTGTTCGAGTCTCTTTGCCCGTCTCTCCTCTGCCTTTCTAAACTTGCCTTCTGTTCAACCCCTCGCCCCATACACGCGACGTTCACTGGCATTTTGCCACTTGTCGCGGTTGAACGCCTGGACTGGACCGGGATTCAAGCGCGCTTCTGGGTCGTCCTTGTCGGAAGAAACGCGTTGTTTTTGGTCTAGAGGGAGAAACCTTTTTGGGGACGACGATGAGCCGTTCTCTTGGGGTTCTCTTCTGCTTTCGACGGTGTGCGCGATCAGTACTTTTAGTGATCACCATCGCTCATCGGACGCTGGACGAGTTTTGTCCAAAGATGTAGAGTGGGGCGCGTGCGAACACGTAGAGAGACGTCACGATTTAACAGACCAGCCTTCTAATGTCGATTTGTGCACAACCCATTATACACTGGCTGTCTATAGACAAGCGGTGAGCGACAGATTAGAAATCTATGGTTCCGCTTCGAGATCGCAGGTTCGAAACTTGCTGGCGTTGATTCTTTTTCGATCCTCCTGGACTCTTGGTAGTAAACCGCATCAATTGTCGGGTTCGAGGTTTGGCCAGTTGGGACTGGTTCCTGAAGTTGGCATCACAGTAAGCCTTGATGTTATAATTTGGCTATAGCTCTCAGCGTGCCTGGTTTAAGCTCACGATAGGGGACGAGCGTCACAGGGAGGGTGGCAGTATTGTTATACCCTATGGTCATTGCGCAACGTGCATGGGTTCATGGTCATGGTCAGTCTCTAGTCACCAACGCTCGAGGTGACCATTAACCAACTGGGGTGGTGTGCAAACGAGTTTTGTCCAAAGATGCAGAGTGAGGTGCAGAGGTCTGTGGAGTGCGCACTGCAAACACGAAGAGAGACGTCACGATTCAACAGACCAGCCTTCCAATGTCCATCTGTGCACAACCAATTACACCGGCTATCTATAGACAAGCGAATAGCGACAGATTAGAAATCTACGGTTCCGCTTCGAGATCGCAGGTTCGAAACCTGTTGGCGTTGATTCTTTTTCGATCCTCCTGGACTCTTGGTAGCAAATCGCATCAATTGTCGGGTTCGAGGTTTGGCCAGTTGGGACTGGTTCCTGAAGTTGGCATTGAAGTAAGTCTTGATGTTATATGGTTCTCAGTGAGCCTGGTTTTTGAAGCTCACAATAGGGCACGAGCGCCGCAGGGAGGGGGCGGTGGTATTGCTATAGCCTATGGTCAGTCTCTAGTCGCCAATGCTCGAGGTGACCATTAACCAACTGGGGTGGTGTGCAGACGAGTTCTGTCCGAAGATGCAGAGTGAGGTGCAGAGGCCTGTGGATTGCGAACACTGAAGAGAAACGTCGCGATTCAACAGACCAGCTTTCCAATGTCGATTTGTGCACAACCGATTACACCGGCTGTCTATACACAAGTGGTGAGCGACGGATTAGAAATCTGTTCTGCTTCGAAGCCGCAGGTTCGAAACTTGCTGGCGTCGATTCCTTTTTGTTCCTGGACTCTTAGTAGTAAATCGCATCAATTGCCGGGTTCAAAGTTTGGTCGGTGCATGGGTTCATGGTTATGCATTCATGGTCAGTCTCTAGTCGCCAATGCTCGAGGTGACCGTTAACCAACTGTAGTGATGTACGGACGAGTTTTGTCAGAAGATGCAGAGCGAGGTGCAGAGGCCTGTGGAGTGCCAACACGAAGAGCATCATGATTGCCGAAATTCAGTGGACTAGCCTTCCAACGTCCATTTGTGCACAGCCAATGATATTGGCTGTCTATAGACAAGCAGTTAGCGACAGACTAGAAATCTATGGTTCCGCTTCGAGGTCGCAGGTTCGAAACTTGCTGGCGTCGGTCCTTTTTCGTTCCAACCATACGTCTGGACTGTTAGTAGTATCCCGCATCAATTGTCCGGTTCGAGGTTTGGCCGGTGTCAAGCAATATAGATGCTCCCAGCTCCGCGCTGCCGGTGGGGTATAACAACAAGGAAATCAAGGCCAGTGGCCTACAATACTAATACATAGCGTCGGGAACGACAAATGTTGATGTACGATAAGACTGATGCAATATTAGGGTGTATTTTGGCTGCGGGAGGCCTCAAGTGCAGCTCCCCGACAACTATGCAATATGAGCTAACATGTATTACTACCTTGGGCATCACGAGAAAGTCTACTGTACATACAAAAGAATGCTTTCGTTTATTCACCCTGTAAGGGTAGTAGATCTACATTTTCCAACGTTCTGCCCGAGTACTCACCGAACTCCGTCCGACCTCATGGATTTGTCGGCCCACGAGTCCAAGTGCCTCCCGTGTACGCGTCATCTGCGACCTCGGATGCGTCTGCAAACGAGAGCGCGCGTGGCTTTTGACAGCGCACGGTGATCACGTCGATCCGGGACGTGTCCGAGCTTGAGCGTCGAATGCGCGATAGGCCATGTGGGTGGTCTCACAGACAAGTTTCTCGAGCGTGAGATGGGTCGAGTTTTCGATGACATGTCGTGGATCGATATCCATAGTCAATTGAAACTTGGAAAAGTGGGGCTCATATTTGAGTGAGCGACTCGCCGTAGCGATCTGTTGGACAATGGATGGATAGTCTATTTCTTTGGGATTACTCTCTGAAACCTCGGTGTTGGTGCTGGTGCTGGTGTGGGCGGATTCAAAGAATGTGAGGGTGATGACGTGTTGTTTAGCGAGACGTTCGGGTGGGTTGACACCGATGAGGATGAGGAGAACCAGGTTCTTCATCCGGACGATCGCACCTGCCGTCGATCCAGATCCAGATCCCCCTTGCGAGGAGGATTTGTTTCGGGGGTTCGAGGACGACGCGAATGGCGAATATCACCTCCCCCACCACTGTATCCCTCTTTGACTGCGAATGAGCGTCATCCACAGGCACGACATCTCTAACGAACTCGAACGCCGCATTGGTCACGTCTCCTATGAGGGCTCTCGGATTGGTGTAACCCGCTTCCTTCTCTTGCCTCTCACCGACGCGTATCTGGATATATTAGTAACGGTTTGTAGATTCTAAAATGAAAATTGAAAACGGCTCTGGTCTAGTCTGGTGACCAGCCCGTCTAAAAGAGGCAAAGAATCACCCCTTACTTCTTTGCTCCTCTTTGTTCGAGCCACTATTCCAAAATGAAGCATGAACACCTTAAGTTCGTTTCCCCTTTCCCCTTGCCATTTTATCTGCCATTTTTTTTCAACAGACTTTCAAGTAAACATTGCGGTCAACAATTCCACATTCCGATCG
Source organism: Boletus subgraveolens (assembly GCA_038092555.1). Lineage (NCBI taxonomy): Eukaryota > Fungi > Basidiomycota > Agaricomycetes > Boletales > Boletaceae > Boletus > Boletus subgraveolens. The sequence goes on along the minus strand of JBBPQP010001145.1, from coordinate 9,274 downwards.
ATCGTTTGCACTTGTAAATACTTCGTGCAAAAGAAAAGAAATGTCATATCCTTTAACCACTACTACATCTTGCGGGTCCAGGGGTGCCCGGAGGGCCATGGAATGTAACCACTGACGAGTTATCCGGTATCATCGGTATTCCACTTATGGTGCAATGTCATCGCGCAGACCCGCCCATCACTTTTTTTGGTTTTGAGCGTCTGGGCCCGAATGGGTCACTATTCAGGTCCAGGAATTTGGGTCTCAGGAATAAAGTCCAAGCACAACCATCAGCGCTTGTGATACCCCGACCGAATACCACCAGCTGGCATACTGACCTCGGTGAGCTCACGCCTATTCCGATTCCTCTTATCACTCGTCCTTGTCGGTCTGTTGAATGCATAGCGCTCGCATTTCAAGCTCGATTTACTTCACTTTGGGGATTAATTCTAACATTTGTATGTCGCCAGTCCCAAATTCGGCTGCATGCAAGCGATATCCCCATAATGGACATCAACCAATTGGCAGGACATCCACAAATGTCAGAACCTGCAAGGGTGGAGGAAGAGGGCGTCGAAACTCTCGCAGCTCTGCACCTGCTCCGTACCACTCACTGGCTAGACGAAATACCAGAACACCAAGTTCCCACTCAGCCCGAACCTGCACTCCCTGCGACTCCTGAACGAGGATCACCACTCTATAAATTCAGGGTGATTGGGTGAGAGTACCCGGGATCCTGGTGTATTTGTACCACTCTTACTATCCATTCATTCTGGCCCTCAGACAGAGCGTCAAACCCCCTGACATCCCAGCTGGGCAACGGAAACCCCTGTCTGCGTCAGTCCACCTCTTGTACGAGAGTCGTCTATTCCTTGACAGCTCTCAACAGGCCTCCAAAGGGATGGAAACGACACGTTCATCCCGAAGGAAATGTTTTCTTTTATCACGAAGAATCAGTATGTTTCATTTTCGTATGCATTACACCCGGTTGCGAACTCTTTTCAAGCGTATATTCACAGAGAGCGATATCACTCGCCACCAAAATGAAGTCTTCTTTCATGCCAAGACCCTCATCGAGAAAGCAACCCAGAATAGTGATATTGTCCTGAATAGGAACCTCAACGGACATTGGTACTATTACTTTGTTGACCACAGAAACCGCGTTCTCTTCTGGGTTCGTCCAGTTGATGTGTGGAGGGATCTCGGTACCGACTTGCGAGTAGTCGCTGAAGGTGACCATATCAGTACGTTTGATGCGCATTCCTTTCTTTCGTTGACACGCGTTTAGATTATTTCCTTGAGGCACAGTACTGGTATGCTTCTCGTGGTCTTTTAGGCATGTCTACGCTCGTCGCGTTCTATCTTGGCACTGACTTCAACTCAAGTATATTGTATATAACGTGAAATCGAGGTCGCATTGTGAATACTACCCGCACAACCGTGTTCTTCCGAAAAGCGTCTTCGAAGACGTCAACCGGATGCTCAATTATGCCAGGACAGGTACATCCATTCGTGAAATACCCATATTATGTTCTCATTGAACCACCAGGCATGATCACTAGTGGTTCCTCCTCGAGCCCATTCGCACAGGATGAGCTTGCTACGATCCCGTACCTCCTCAAGTCACTCAAGGGTACATTTCCCTAGACCGTGTTCTTCCTCGATCTTGCTGACTTTTCGCGAAGATGACAAGAAGATTTGCGATCCATACAGTATTTGGGTCATTGGTGCGTCTACGCATCATTATGTCATGGAATGGTGCTGAATCTACTGATATCATATGAAGCACGGCTAATGGCGTTTTTCAGTGAGTGTCACTGCACATGTTTTATCACCTGCTTTTCTGAAGAAAGTATTAGCTGAAAATCAGTTCCTAAATTTTTACGGTCAGCTGAATGCACGGGTGACTGTAGATACATGGTTCCTGCAACAGACTTGGAGTCATAGCATTCCATTCAAAGTTGTCAATTTTATTACATTTGGATCATCAAAGGAACATGCAGTTCGTCTGCAACAGGTTCGGGTTGGCAGACGTATCATGCTGCCTCATTGGAAGGCTTCCATTAACGAGCTCAAGGACGAGTTGGGGCGGTGTACCATCCTCGTGAGTTTGTCTTCCCTTGCACGACACGACCAATATTTTACGGCTCGCAGTCCACAGTGATGCTTGCCGTGAACTTGAGCTTCCTCGTTCCCGGTGTTATCACCCCAGACGCTAATGCAAGTGCCTCCGAAATCAGCATCTATTGTTCAATTGTTTCAACGATTACCTCAATTGCGTTCTCCTTTATCTTATGGAATATGTACAGTGATCCGGGATTTGTTTACGGTGTCTCTGCGGTATGTTTCTATGGTAAATATCATGTCTGCTCGTAACGCTCACGTTGGCCATGTCAGATGGAAGTCATGGGGAGACTCAGTCGAACGACATGGGGAATGGCATGTCTTGCAACCATACACAGTCTCCCGACCGCCTTCCTCACATGGTCGTATGTCATTTCAATGCATGGTCGCGTCTGTTCCCACTTTACTCACATGATTCTAGAACTATACTCTTCTGTGCAGCCCTCGCGGTACAGATTTTCGGTCCAAAAAGCGCTTGTCACTTCTACGATCCTTGGCGCCGCATGTTTCATTCTCGTGTTATTTGGGCTTGTCCACATTTATTTGATGTGGCTGTTTTCCCAGAACGACAATGTGTATACTGTGGAACTCCGTCCGAAAGGTAACACATCTCTTGGACGTACAGGACCACAGGATAACCCACCCTCTGGACGTACAGGACCACAGAATAACCCACCTCCTAGACGTACATGACCACAGGGTGACATTGAGTGACAGGACGCGAGGGAATGATGCACTTTTTGTCCTCGTTGACTCGTCATGGATGTGATTCGGATAAGACTCGGAAGATGCCATGGTCTTGGACAGTAGATGTTTTCACTATTACGACCCTCAGCGTCACATGTCTCATTCTCTTGTTATTTGGGCTCATACGCGTGTGTTTGATGTGACTGTTTTCTGGGAATGATGATGCGTGTGATATGGATACCCATGTGGAAGGTAACCATGTCATCAACAAAATAGTCTCTTCCCCCATACCCTAATACATTTACACCAGCTCGTAATGCATACGAGTGAGACCACGAAAAAGCTTAATCTTCACTAGGTTTAGGTGACAAAAAATGTAGGATTTATGCATTATGAGCTAGTCTGCCTGTGCAAGACAGCCGCATAGAATAATTAACAAGGATTAAAAAAAAGCCCACGAATCACGCCTTGTATCTGCATTGAACCACTTGGAACAATGCGTCCTACCCTCAGCAACCATAATAAACGCCCCATCCATGCCGGTACCTCAGGCTTGACTGTGATACAATCACGATCGCCACCCCGTTCTTCATGCTGTGAGTTGCTGTGAGTCGCGCCGACAACCAAACCGAACAAACAACGAACCTGTTTTACGGGTTCTAATGGCATGAGTCTGTAGACTTGGGATGGTTCGTCAGACGCACTCCGCACTGTTTGTGTACAAAACAGAACGCTGACCACCAGACGATTACGTGCAGCCATCCACGACGGTCCCTCGTCTGGGGTATCGACTTTCGGCTGTGACTGGGATGTAAATGCGAAATCGGCAGGTCGACTAGACTGTGGAAAGTCGATCTGGCGGTTGCGAAGTCTGTTGATCTTCCTGAACCTTGTGACAAAGCGCCTTTTCAGCACCGAAATGCATTCAGATGCACTAAGTTCCTTCGGATAAGACTCTTTGGGAGGTGTGGTCATAAGTGGAGGGTCTGATAACTGTGATTCGGTACAGGACAAATCAAGCGGCGGTACCTCATCTTCACAAAGACGAGCACTAGCAGAGAGTACGGGGGAGGCTCCAGCGACGTCAATATGAAAGCAAGAATACAGTCAAATCAGCGCATACTTCATCATAGTCAAAGAGGGGTGCAGGGGTACTACTAGTCGGCACCTCGACCTTGTGGCGTCGTGAGAACCAGCAGTGAAAAGGAAATGTGTTAGCCTAACCCTGCAGGGGAGAATCCCCCCGGTAGTGGGAGCCGAGGACTCGTGCCTCTCGCGTAGTAGTGCCACTACGTACGCGCCAACTCGACCTCGAACGCGGCCGCTCTGCAACCGAGAGCGCGCTTGGCCTTTGACAGCGCACGATGATCGCGCCGATTCGAGATGTGTTCGAGTTTGAATTTGGATGGGCGTCAAGCAGGCGCGATAGGCCGTGTGAATGGTCTCATGGACATGTTTTTTTTCGAGTGTGAGATGGGTCGAGTTTTCGATGTCCTGTAGTCGAGATATCCATAGTCAGTGGGAACCGAAACACGAAGAGTGCTAGGTGGTGAGCAACTTTCCATGACGATCTGTGGGACGATGGATGGCTAGCCTATTTCTTTGAGACTACCCTCTGGAACCTCGGTGCCGGTGCTGGTGCTGGTGCGGGCGGACTCGAAGAAAGTGAGATAGGTGATGACGTGCCGTTTAGCGAGTGTGACGTTCGGCCGGGTTGACACCGATGAGGACGGGGAGGATCAGATTCTTCACGCGGACGATCGCGCTTGCCGATCGTGATGTGACCAGTCCGATGCATGATGGGTGTAGAGTTCGAGGACTCCCCCTCACCCACAGGCACGACATCTCGGGTCTCCGAAGACGCTATGTAACGTTATCGCTTGACTACATACTTTAATCCGGGCCATTTGAGAGCTGTAAGTAATTGGATGTTCAAGTTGCCATCTAGTTAAGCGAGCCGGGCTGGTGCCGGCGGCCAGGCTCGCTTAACTTGTTGATCAGTGGCCTCTGACGAACTCGAATGCCGTATTGGGGACGCCAAACTAGAGGCCACAACCCCACTCTGTTGAAAAGCCTGGAGACTCCATGGGTATCTATATTCCCGACGAAAAAAGATCCGCAAGTCCAATAAGATACGATCCAATCAAGATCCAATCCTGATAACTGACCGAACAGCCACATCCGTGGCAACAAAATAAATGCAAACAGCATAAATGCTACCGAAATTTCGAAACGAAAGTAAGACACAAAGCTCCACAACCTGTCACTACTACCGTAGCGGGAATAATAGTAGAACATCTATGGTACGATGAATAGGATGCGTGGAGCAGTCCTCGCGACCTGTCCGAAGTATTGCTAAAGCATGACCGACTCGTGTCTATCGTCTAGACCATTTTCTTCTTCGCGCCTCTCTCCTACGCTCCAATTTCGTGATGGACCCAAGGTACGCCTCGGCTTAGCACGGTATGGAGTGGTACGGCATTGTTATCGGCCGTCTCTAGGATGGTGGAACGCCCCGTTCGTGACCGCTCCCACATCACAGACAACGCAAACACAACGATCCAGCTAAGCCATGCGAAGGCGAGCATTGCCGTAAGTGTTCGGCATTCCTGGGTGAACCAACACGAGGAGAGATCTCCCCAGTAAACGTCGACTTGTAGAGGGTTACTAGTATGCTATAGATTGAAGAAACGTTAATAATCGTATAGGCTAGCATACCAAGGTTACCTACGGTAGCAACGGCAGCACCAACTAGCCAGAAGATGAAGATGACAAAGAGACCAATAAGCTCCCCTGGGAAGGAGCTAAAGCAACGGTACTCGAGCCGGCTGTGGATCGTACAAGCACTGTGTTCGACACAGTGAGCTGATGGATAGGGCACCATGAACAAGATTGCTCTTACATAAATGGTGCCCACAAGATTGTAAGGATACTCGTCACCAAGAGTTCAACGACCACTAGGTCTTATGGAACGACTTGCAATGAGCGAGGTGGAAGAAACTTTCGGGAGTGGGACACTTACCATAGTTGGTTGGATCGTACGAGGGTATGTGAGTGGTGTAATGTATCCTCACCACACACAACGCTGACGTCACCGCTGCGAAAAGGAACTACAGCCCAAGCTGAGTACAGAGTATAGTCTGAGTGAGCGAGGTGCAAGCGTACCAAGATGCAATACAACACGAAACGGACAGTGTGGACCATGGTGTCACTGACTGAAGGTGGGAGTAGCGGGATGAGTTTTGATAATGCCGCCAGATTAGCTGCAAGACGTTATAATATAAGTGGCACGAGTTTGTTAGTGCTAGGTAACAAGGAACACGTGTGGCACACGCCGCGTACACACTTGTAACATACTTAATAACTCATTTGTGCGTCCGGGGCAGAACCATCAAGGATGTCGATCCGGGCCGTATATTAGTAGCAAGCCATGGGACAAAGGTGACCAAACTCTTTGAACATCGTTGTGAAAGCGTGTCGAAGAAAAGAATGCCGCGGTCTGAGGCGGAGGAGGAAAGAGGTTGGGGCAAACGCCCCGTGCTTGTCGACCCGGAACGGAAGCTGGTATCTGCCAGGTAAGATGTGAGCGCTTGAGCTGCGGGGGACCACCTCGCGGAGAGCAACCGGGAAGATAGGCTTGCACGATCAGGGTCCCAACCTGAGAGATGAGGAGAGCTGCCAGGCACCGAAATTTGATATCGATGTTGGGAGTGGTGTGTGAGAACGACGCGAGGACAGCAGGACGAGGGCGAGCCGCAGCAATTGGTGCCACGAAGAAAAAAGAAACGTGCCGCTTATGTAACGCTGCTCGTCGACTTTACAAAGTTGTTGTTGTACTCGTAAATCCTGTGAATTTGACAGTGACACTATGATTGGCGCGGTTCTTATTGGACCCAAGGGACGCAAGACACTTCCATGAATTGGGTCCATCCGCAAGGGTCACGATCATCAATCACGATACGCCTGATGCATCAAGTTCTGGTGTTAGAAGACGGCGAGTTTCGTGATCCTGTGGCTGGTGGGAGCTCTGTCAACTTGCGAAAGTGGCAATGGTTCCACGCAACTTGAATTTGTCATCACAATGTGGTACTCCGGAACCCGATGCACGTCAGATGGGTCTCGAGGCAAGCCTCGAGCGTTTTTGGCGGGAACTCATCCGCCGCAGTGGTACGATCTAGATGTGATGTGATTACGCTCAACTCCCTCCTAACACGTACCTCTCGGGATAGCCCTTGAGCTATGGGTCACTAGGGAGTATGGGGTGTTCGTGAGAGTCATACGGAAGCACTCTGAGTAACAAAAATATGACATTAGGTGGTGTAGAGACGAGTAATCTTCGAAAGAGATACTATGAAGTTACATATTTACGAGTAAAATAATTAGTTAATTTGTCACCTTTCATACCATGCATCTTGAGCACGCGAGTGCGACGTCCGGACGAACCCGCACACCTCTAGCTTGTGTGCATGTGGATCATCAATGCATCAACGACCCTGATGTATTTCCTCAACATCAACGCTGCTTGGAGCGTTTCACTACGTGAGGGTGGTTACCATTGTCATCATCTTCAGCACCCCCTTCTCGTAATTACCTTCCGGTCTCGTATCTGGTGAAGTTGAGGCTTCATATTATCATTAGCTTGCCCCTTTTTAGTACAAGCTCGACCGGTTTCGTAATGAAGACGTTGGAGGCAACCAGCCGAGTTGTTTCTGCCACAACGACACCCCCTCAACCTCCAGTGACCGCCAAGTCCCGGTCTACCCAAGCAGCTCCAGTAGTCGTCGTCGATGAAGCAAACACGTCGAAAGTGCAGGTTCCACTGCCTGTCTTTACGGCCGAACTAGGGTCCGTCTCTGCTCCACATGTACAGGCAGCCGCCCCATCTGCGCTGTCGTCTGTGCCGTCATCTCGCCCTGCTTCCAAGTCCCCACCGCCAGCCTCAGTACCTCCCTCAGCGCCTGTCACACCTGCTGTACTGGCTACACTAGTACTACCACCGACTATTTCGGTGATATGCCGCGCTCGACGACGCCCATAGGACTTAATAGCGATTTTCACACCAACGTCTCAGCCTTCTGGGCGGGTCATCGTACTGACACATGACCAACTAATAACAGATTCACGTAGCTGCGACAACTTGGCTGAGTCAAACTAGCACCTACATGGATGAAAGAACCACGCGCACAAGCAGTAGCACATTTGTAAACAAGGTTCCAGTTCGGCCGTTTTTCCAGTTTTTGTATCAAGGAACAGAACTTAATAGACGGCCTCATTTTCAGGCTTGTCCCTGTTTCTTGTGTTGCTGTCATAGCTCTTATCCAAAGGTATGGCTAGAGAAGCCGCAATTAGGACGTTATCGCAGATCAATTGATCACGCAGCTTGTTTCCCCCACTAGTGCCATCATCCAATGCAGCAAGATTTCTGTCTTTGGGGTTCGATATGCCGTCCTCTTTCGATGTACCCGGACGCAAATCAGTTGATCGAAGCGAGATCGAATTCGGGATTCGTGGACGTCCGGACTTTGGGCTGGCAGGTTAAGCAGTGCGGAAGAAAAGTTTCCATGGATCCATGGAGTCTCAGCACACGATCGCAAAATTTCACAGATCGGCCCCGAACGACAGTGTGGAACAAACTATAATTTGACTCGCACCGAAACGCACGTCGTACGTGGCGTTCCAAATCCACATTAATGGTAGGTATCCAAAACGTGGACTGAACTCGCTGGCCCGTGCGCGTTCTAAATTGCGCCGCTCTACGGTCACTGTCGACGACCACATGAAATCTTCCTCTTTTGAAGGAGCAACCACACAATCAGCTCCCGACGTCGGACGCTAACCAGCGAGAGTATCCGAACATGTTCTTGACGAGAATGCAAGCGAGATTGAGGAATGATCTATCTCCCGGCAAGAGATCCCAACGGAGCTAAACGCGCCTGACAGAGAGAAGGGACCTTGACTCCAAGTCACGCGTTGAAGTCACACACAATGGCTGGTACGACGGCGCAGAACGACGGGACGCCTGTCGAAAAGGCACCGCCGGGCGCATCATGGAAAGACGAGGAGCAAGTGTTGCCCAAGAACCGGATGAGTATTGCGTGCTTTGGCCTGATGTGCACCATGTTCTTGGCAGCACTCGACCAGGTGAGTCTGAAAGCGGTCATCTCGGTCTTGGTCTTGGTTCTGAACGGCGTCGCCATTATAGACGATCGCTGCGACTGCACCCCCGACGATCGTAGCCAAGCTAGGGGGTGGAAATAGTTATAATTGGGTTGGAAGGTAACGGTATCTTGTGTTCATGACTGTGTGGCAAAAGTTTGTTCAACCGCAGGATCTGTCCAGCGCATACATGATCGGCGCAGCCGCGTTCGGCCCCCTGGAAGGGAGTGACGAAGGGGAGGTGCAAGCATCAAAGCCATTGGACGACTACCCTGATATGACCCCAACCGATGCCATTGCTCACCCCAAGGAGCCAGAGGGGGACGAG
>JBBPQP010001144.1:0-12718 GCA_038092555.1 Boletus subgraveolens | reverse complement strand
CGTTGAGAGCTCAACGTCGGAGATTTGCCTTGGGATTCCAATTGGGGCGGGCATCGGTCGCCACTTGGAGCGAGACTCACTTTCGCTCACCGCCGTCACTGGCGTGTCTGCTCGTCTGCCGCTGTTTATATACGGTGTGCAATCTTCACCTGAAATCTTAATCGGTGGATCTGCTCATCCACGCTCTACCCAACCTGTTGGCGTGTCCTCCGTCTAGGGGAAGCGCAGGACATGTCTATTGACCACGGTGACATTCATCCTTCCCAATCGACATCCGCGTCGGTGTTCTAATCAACACTATCGTCGGGGACATTGTGATTAAATGATTCTTCCGATGGGACAGCACTGCTACCTTATGGTTGGCTCGAATGTCGTGTCAGGTTCCATGTTGAACCGGGAAAAGGACGGAAGGCGATCATACTACTCTCTGGGCCCGCGTGATGGATACTTTTCGTCAATTTCGTGCAGTAAGCCAGGCTTGACAAGACATGAAGTATTGGTAATGTCCGGTACCAAGAAGATGCTCGCGTATGACGGCAGGTGTGTGACTCTTTTTGCTCTCCTCCTGGAGTCGAATCCATATAGTTCTGACCGTTGTTTGACTTTCAGGTTCGAGAGTAACTGAGACGTCTCCGGGCGAGACGCTTGGAGCAGGATCCATCGATCCCTTGAAACTTTGGACGGCGTTGTCGTCCCAGAGTACCCTCCTTACTCGTAGCGTCTGTGAGAGTGAGGGACGCGCTCGGATGGGGACTATTCGAGGTGATTGAGAAGAATATCTGGGCGAAGTGAAGTACTCTTCTCACTCACTTCAATAGCCCATCCAAATTATCAGCGCGTCGAAGCTGATTTGGCAAAGTTGGATACGCTAGAGGTATGTCTCTTCTCCATCTGGTTTTTATCATGGTCATTTAGAGAATTTTCTCGCTTTTTCCCGTCTGGGTGTTTGTAAATGAGGACCATGGTCAACCTAACACAGACGGCTATGGCGAAGTCTCTGGTGCATAAAGAATTGGATGTCGCACCTCTACAACTCACGCTCTACCATACATGGCGTCCCACAAGCACGCACCGCGTTCGACATCCCCGATCGGTGTCACCTCGACCTCACTCACCCATCCACTAAGTAGCCCATTGTGTTCTACCATACGTCAGACTACTGTGCTGTTAATTTCCGACTACCAGTCAAGCAACAACATCGACACCGGTCTTGGTTCCTTGTCCTGGTCACGCACCGAACCGGGTGCAGATTCTGATGGATATAGGGAGCAATATGGACGGACCAGCCCCCTTGATGCATCCCTCTGGTGCATCGCTCTTTGAGGAACTGGCAACCGGTCGAGGATTACGTTGAGCTGGCAATACGAACTTTAATAACTCAAGTTTACGGACCAATTGTTGCGCGAGGAGTTGCACGCGCTCGAGGGCTCATGCGCGCGTAGTGTGACTGTTTCTAGGCCTTCTTCCTGCGCGGTAGGACGGGACGCATCGCAACTACTCTCTTTGATTCCGCGAGCTCAGGTGAACCTTTAACGTCGGTACAGAACATGCGTACATCCTACAAACAAAATCGCGGGTGTAAAGGAGACACTCGAGATAATGGAGCTTTGACTTGTACATAACACACTGAGTTCAGAAGGCGAAGCATATGCATAGGTAAAATCAATATGCCGAGATGCCGATCGAAATACACCATCCTCACCAATGCCCCGGCCCTCATGCTTGTGCTCGATTTCTACCCCGTATTTCCGCTTCGTATTTTGCATAGGCGAATGTGAGCAACCAAGCATGCGCGAATCCGCGCAGATGACTCGCCGCTAAACGTCTTGAGTGGGATTGTCAACTCACAGAACAGCTTGCCGTTTTTTACAACACGTACTGCCGTGTCCTTCGCCACGCGCATTTTCGTCGTGCTGTTGGCCTGTGTGCGTGCTTTCATTGAATCATCTCGTCTCCATCTGCAGCGATCTACACTTGTGCCATGAGGTGGTCCCTGGATACGGTGAGACGGGACCCAGTGTGATCAGATGAAATGGAGGTGAGAGGAGATGTGTGGAGGTTGTTCGATGCGAGGGTTTGGAAGGTCGGCGATACATTGAGTACGCACGAGACGCGGGTTGGCGGCATATAAACTCGTGCTAGTGATTTCGGATGACTGTACCTAATGGAGCGCGTCCATTGAACCAGCGCGCGAAGGGGAGGTCCCAGGGTGAGAGATCATACCAGGCTCGTGAACCGTAGTTCTTTTTAATCTCTTCCTTACAAAAGTTGTACTCCATACGTACTCTCGACAATGAGCACATCTGGTCGAGCTGGAGGGATTCCTCCAGGTGACGATCTTCTTCGCGAGAGCAAGAGTCACCAGCAGTAAAGAATCCTAAAGCCTACAATGTCAATACAAGCTCTCACCACTGCGTGTCCTGCGTGATAAGGTGGGAAGGAAACATTTGGACTCGGTGTGATTAATTGATGTGCCGAGACAGGGATGACGGAAGAGAGCAACGTGGACAACACTAACAGTGTGAACAAGGCATCAGACGAAGAGGAACTGAATCAAATCTTGAAGACAGAACATAAGTTCACAACCCGGACGAGTTAGCTGAATGGGATTATGTTTGCAAAAGATCGCGTCGTCGACGAGCCTGCAGGAGTCGCTAGCAGTTTAAAACAAGCGTGAACATAAATTTCCAGTAGAAAGGGAGACAGTTCTAGCATTACCGTGGACCGCCATGACGAAAGAACAGCCACTTGCCAAATAAGAGGAAGATTTCCCAGGGCCCTCGGTTATTGAATCCGGGCGCACAGCCAATTTCAATAGGGGCGCGCGACATGAGAATGCTCGCCAATCGCCATGTGTCGTGATGAGTTGATGCCATATCAAAACTGCGTAGTAGTTTCGCACGACACGTTCTATTTCACAGACCATCACGGGCGTTCAAGCACCCTCGTCCGTGGCCATGCAGCAAACGCTGACTTTGCTGGCTCAAGGCACCAAGAGTAATGATGAAACGCTACCGTTGGGCAACGCAGCAGTGGCCAGGGCCCAATGATCCTGCAGTCCTAGTCAAGATTCACCAAGAATACGAGCCAGCAGCATTCACGCTCGAACGGCTGTTGTCACACGATTAGAAATAAAGCCAGGGGGGCAAGCACGAGCTCAAAAGACTACCGCAAGATCTGAAACACATATCACTGTAACCACGTGCACCGCACACGAGATAAGTTGACCACACCTACAGAGCTTTCTCCAGTGCGATAATAGATATCATCGGCCTTCTCGGACGCAGAAAGGTTAACAAACTCTCAAAGGATGCCACGTCGCTCATTACAGCTCCTCCCACCGTCATGCATCATGATGGTAGATTGGTCAGATGGCGTTGTTTATTTCTTTCCTCCACTTCTCCCTTCCCACTTTGATTAAGAATGTTCTGACCTGCTACCTACATGCCTGTGATTCATCAGACAATGGCAATTCTATCAGCCTTCATTCAACCTGGTCTGATTCAGACACCGGAAGACTCGTCAGTGAAACGGCTAGCGTTAGCCGACAGTAGCAGATGGTCAGGACCAGCCAGGACCACTACCCAGTTCACAGATGGATGTTTATTCACTGTCGGGCATCTTGGTGGTAACACATGATATCTCACTGATATCGTGGAAATGTCGCCTCGAAAGATCAACTAGACACGGTCAAAAATATCAGTATCACACCAGGGCAACACAATTAATTGTTGAAGTTAGTCAGGATAGCTTGCGTCGAGCTTACCACGATCTAGCGCAGAACCTGCCCCCGCGACCCTGGTGCGATACCATGTAGATGTTAGCGAGTATTGACATCGTAAGTACGTACTTGCAAAGATTTGCAACGTCACGACGTGGATCTGCTGGTCCTTGCAGGCTGCCGATGATCCATATCTATCTCCCATGTTGGCACTCATGAGAGAATTGGTGTGAAATAAATCAGGATAAATTATTCAGGGCCCGAGCATGACCCAATGATTCGGGTTAGCCTTCGGTAGTTTTGCGAGTTTTTTTTCTTCATTCACCACAGCCATTATCTAAAAGGACCTGCAATGCATGGCCGCCCATAGATTGGCTCATGGTATCAAGTCTCGATTTGGATGTTGCTTTCCAGGATTGCCCAGGTCAACGGTAAGTATCCATTAATTGGCGCTCATGGATGAGAAATCCAAGCCCAACACATGTCAAAAATTGATGATGCACCGGTGCGGTCTTCTTTGTATCTTGTAATCCTTCGCTCACACTACTAATGCATATAAGCAGATCATGTGGTCGTAGCATGGATTTCCGGATTTCCAGGCCTTGGCAGCGTACGCCGTCGTCCCACGCCTGATACATGCTCTTTAGCCTCCCTTTCCTCCTGTAGTCGACCGCTTATCTCCTCACACACTGCCAAGTCATCTCCCGTTTAAATATCTTCGGAATGTGTTTCCCTGGAAAACGGCAGAAGGAGAATTTCCCCGAGCCACAGCCGGAACGAAAGCATACAAAAACTGACACAGTTGAACTCATACCATCATCTGCCCCCGTTCCTTCTACATCTTCTCCAGCACCACCACCTCCCTTCGAGCCTACCACTTCTGAATATTCAGAGACCACCATGTCGGGCCCCCGAGTTGCCATCGTTATCTACTCCCTCTACGGGCATATCGCCAAACGTATGTCTCTTCGATGAACCTCTTTCTCTTTCTCAATCTAAGGCCAACTCTTTTCTGTGCAGTCGCCGAAGCTGTCAAGACTGGTGTCAGCGGCGCCGGTGGTAAAGCTACAATCTACCAGTAAGCATTGTTACTCACCCTTCTATGTGTCTTGTCGACCTGGCGTGGCGTTTAGAATCCAAGAGACCCTCTCTGAGGACATTTTGACGCTCGTCAAGGCACCCCCACGCCCAGACTACCCCATCCTTCTCCCTGACGACCTCGTCAACTTTGACGCCTTCCTTTTCGGTGTTCCCACTCGCTATGGTAACTTCCCCGTCCAGTGGAAGGTACGTCTTCCGCACACAATGTGACGCGTCTGGTCTCATCGGATTCATTAGGCTTTCTGGGACGCAACAGGTCCACTCTGGAGCAAGTCTGCCCTTGCCGGCAAGATGTGTGGTGTCTTTGTCTCCACCGGCACCCAGGGTGGTGGACAGGAAATCACGGTTTCCAACACCCTCTCCACCTTTGTCCACCATGGGATGATCTATGTCCCAGTCGGGTACAAGGACGCGTTCCCTCAACTGTCCAACCTGACTGAGATCCACGGTGGTATGTCAAATTTTCATCTCATCTTTATTTACAGAGCCTAATTATATTTTCAAATCCTCCCCACCTTCTTTTTCCATATACCCTCATCCCAGGCTCTTCATGGGGTGCGGGAACGTTTGCAGGCACGGATGGCTCTCGCCAACCTTCCCCGCTTGAATTGGAAATCGCATCTATCCAGGGTAAAGGCTTCTGGGAGATTGTCGCCAAGTATCACGGTTTCACCAAGTAATTCCGCTCTCCAGGCTCGGTGGTTACACGTGTTTGTTGTATGTAGAACATTTTGTATACATCATTTCCAAAACGCGTCGACCGCGTTCTAGAGGATCATATTAATGGAAAATCTGTCTCTCAGCCAGATAGACGGTGGAATCAGACACTGCGATACACGCGCACGCATGGCTCCCCAATCAGATAACCGAAGCCGCTGCCGGAGGAGCCCCCTGGACGGCTGCATCACGTCAGCTTTCTTTCGTTTTTCTCATGCTCTAACCGCCGGGGGCCGAGAAGATACACATCCTCGGGACCCCAAACGCTTTTGGAAAACGTCATACGGCGGCCATGTCGCCAAAACGTGCAAGAAAGGTAGTAGATTGACCAAGCATGGGCCAAAAAGAGCCGTAAGCGTCCACGACGTTTTTGATTTCACCTGTGGACGCGTGGGTGTATGAAACTAAAACTGTGATTCGATATCAGCGAGATGATGGTTGGTGAAACGAGAGGGTATTGGTTCGGCTTCGACGTCGGGCCTGTGAACGTTTACGTTTTTTTTTCGTCCCATGTTGACAGGTGGAACGACGGAGATGGCAGAGCGTTTGTGATCGTTTTACGCATCGGCGGGGCTTGCCCCAGTCATGGTTACATAAATGAGAGAGGCGTTGAATCGTCGCGTTCGTTGCCTGCGAACGTGTTACGTTTTTTTCTTGCGCCCATGTTGACCGTGGGGGGTGCTAAAGCCCTTGAACTTCGACCTTACCGTCGGACTCGGATTGGACCACTTTTTTTCGCAAACGATGAATGTCAACGGTTGAAACAATACAGGGTGAACATGATGGCATGGTCTACAACTTCTTTAGCGACGCAGAACATGTACAATTTGAGTTCATGTTTCAGTTTGTGCCATCTCATCATTGGTAGGGGGCCATTTGCACCGTTGTTACATGTCTTTCATAGGATCTGAAGCACTGACACTCGGTTTCGTCGGATTGTCCAATTGGGCCCGCCCCGAGTCGGGCTTGTCGTCGCAAGTCACTTGCTCAAGAACGTTAGAGATAAGTTCGGAATTTGAATCTGGCATGTCTCGGCCTGTCACACAAGCACGCGCTGTCGTCTTGCAATTTCATGGAACACCATGTCTTTTAGGCTGATATATCCTTCCCCCCCTTTTTTTCCGACAAGGCCTGCAGGAATACGTCCAAGCCATCTACCACATTACACAATTTCAGTCGGAGATGCATATTTGCTTAAAACGTCCACCTATATACCGAGTCGCTACAACGTTCTGAAATGGATCGCTCCTTTCATGACCATGATAAGCACGTAGGTACATACCCAGGCTGCATCGCAGCCGTGGAACAGAGCAGGGAATAAAAAATAAAAAGGAGAGAGCACGTGAACCAAAAGTAGACCGCATCCGTTGATCTTGCGATATCGTCCAATGTCCGATGACGTGTTCGAAGCAACTCATTTATCCATGTAAATGACAACGAGTGCTTTCGCCGAATACCATTCGAAACCTTGCTACGATACGACGTGCGTAGCTGATCCTCGTCCTGCTCCTTTCCTGATGAGACCACGAACGAGTATCGAGATAGGGGTGATTGTGTGCGGGTACTGGACAGTCCTAATTTGGGGCCCATCCAACGTCGTAAAGTCACATCAGAGGGCTTAGGGAGGTCGTGTGACGCTTCGATTTCGATCAACTCTAAGCGCATATTTGTTCCCATCCAAGCGCGACCCGCAAGGACTGTGCAGGGGCAGAACACTTTAAATCACAAAGTCTCACTCACCGTACTGTCCAAGATTTGAAAGGGTCGAGTGACCCGGGGGCCGCCGGGTGTCCGCTCAGGATCGTTGCGGCCTCCGTCGATACGACAGCTTGTTGTGTGATTGGTCTCGCATGAAATGAATAAACGCGCATCATGGTTCCCTATTAGCACGATACGTCAATGTGACAATTCGAGAAAACGGCCCCCGGCGGTGTCATGGCAATGTTAAATCAGATAAAAAAAGAAGATCCAAATCTCGATGGACGGTAAAAAGAAACGGGGTAAGATTTATCCTGCATACGTTTTGGGTTGGCATGCGCAATGAGCGCTTGGGGGTGCGTGGACCGACGTCGGTCATGTGCCAGTGAAACGCAGAGACATTCAGACCGAAACGTTTATCGTCGTTTATCGCAGATCAAGTGGATTGCAAGACGGAACCTAGAGACGGAAATTTCGACATCATCCACTGTACTAAGGGAACCCAATGTCGTCGGCCCAGCCAAGATTCGGACCCAACCGATCCCCAAGGTCGTCGTCCATGGCACCCCAGGACGCTTCTTCCTTGCCTTTGACAGCCTACACGTGACGGATCAGTCTCGGAATACAACGTTGTCCAACGACGCATGGAAGAAGAATGAGGAGTGATGTGAAACGTCATCCTCCCTCCGGTGGAAACGTGTGGAAGGAACACCTCACATAGCTCGGATCCGACATAATCGCAACAAGACGCATACCTTTGTCAAATATTCCCTGCTCCTCGCCATCTCCCTCTCCAGACTAGCCAATAGCGCGGCTTGTTCCTGAGCGTGTGCAAGGACTCTATCCACGTCTGCCTTCTTGAATGTGACAGGCGGATCAAAGAAAGAGACCGTCCCGTCCGCGGATAGTCGTGCGGATATTTCCGAAGATGCAATCTACGCCGCGTTTTTGCTTGTGAACAGGGCCGCCACGATATACATGCGTGTTTGTACTTATGAACGCTCACCATATCGAGGATCAAGGCTCGAACTTCGCCTACGTTCTCAATTCCGACAGCACGTGCAATGTCAGATAAGTGGAGCGTGAGGTACGTCGCCGTCAACTTCTTTATCGACCATCGCGGCGCGCGTTCCAGTGCCTGAAGCACCAAACCAAGCGTCTTTTCCTATCGCGGTCTGAATCAGTATCCAACGTCAAACGAGTCATCAACATCTATACGGACGGTTGCGAAAACCTGTTCACCCTCCACGATGGAACGCAGTTGAACCCTATGATCCGGGTACGCGTTCACGAACGCTAAATACGGCGTGCCCTTGAGAAGTCGAGGTAACACTGGGTGAATGTACTTTGGCGGTGGCGTCGTCTGTCGCACAAGCATCAGCGGGAGTTTGTGTCTTCTAAAAGCAGAGTCTACCTTGCCCTCGTGGATTAGCTGTACAAGAACTAGCTTCTTGAGCGCTTCCATCTGAATGGCTGCGGCAGCCGAACCTGGACTACATGCACATATCTCGAAGAACTCTTGTGCCTCAGCCCAGCATTTGAGCGCAGCGTACACCATACCCCCCGCATAATGATACACCAAGTTATCGTTGTAATGCAAGTCCGAAATCGAAGTATCTATTGTTGTAATTGGGTGTGCGAGAACGGGAAGAGCCGCGGTAAAATGTCGGGTCGATACGCATGTCTGTTCAAGTCTCGTTTGGCACACGAGCTCAAGACAGGCGAACGGCAGCACTTACCTTGAGGAAAATAGGGTGAATGGCTGTCAGATAAGAGGGAGACGGTGCGTATCTAGTTAATAGATCAAACAGGGGTTGAACGGCGAGCGCAAGCTGTCACATTCGAGATCAGAAATGTGTTTTTATTCTGGGTCGAATATTGCTTACGTTTCCCGCTGCTTCTGCAAGTACAGGTATTCCACCTGCAAGGAGCGTGACTGAAACGAAGTGAGACACGACACAGCCGCCAGAGATAAATCAAATCTTCACCTCTTTCGGGAGCGTATCGCGCCTGCTCTGGTGCGAATGTGTGGCAAAACTCGGCCACATATGCCAATGGGAGATTCGGTGCTCCCGTCGTATGCAACCGCGCAGTTCTATCATGCATCCATTTACCAAGTCATGAAGTGAAAAAAAGGGGGTCGGCGCGACAAACACGACTCACAAGATATGCAATATGCCCAACGTGTTCGCTTGGATATCCAACACGCTCAACGGGTCCTGTCCATCCGGCAACAAACTCGCAAGAATCACATCCCGAACCTCCTTGGGTGCAAACACTTTGAGTTGTTGGTTCAATTGCGATGGAGAGACCGCGGTCGTGATGGCCGTGATGACGTTGACGAGCGAGACATTGCTCTCGGTTGCGTTGGGTGGGGCTGGCAGTTGCGTTTGCGCATGCGTCTGCACTGGAGATGATTGTGGCTGGACGTTAGGTTCAGGTTGAGGAGCGGGCTGTTGCGGTGGCGTCGGAAGATTCGGTTGACTCATGACGCTGGTGTTTAAAGAGGTTCTGCGGGGGTAAGTGATTCGTCGGTGGCGCTCGATTTCGACAATCACTATGAACGTGATCAAGGCTGGTGGTGCGGTTCTTGTCTCGGAGGATATGGTATAGAAACAGATATAACAACTCACAGTCGCGAAATGCAGATCGCGAACCTGGGCGTGTGATGTCCTCGTGCGCGATCAGATACGAAAACTCGTGCGCACTGAGAGCTGGTTAAACTTCCGATGTCCAGGAGACCTTGGTCCGACGTTGAGACAGGGCAGCACCACACTTGATACGGAGAGTGCTAATAGATCAAAAGAAGGGTACACGCAAACGCTGAACTAAAGGGGGCGCAGGGAGCACAATGAAGATTACATAAGAAGCGCTGGATATATGAGTACTACTGAGCACTACATTGAGTCCAACTAGGTCATCCTCACCTCCTCACCATCCTCATCAGAGAAAAAAACGCCCCTCCCTTTGTCCGCGCCGTTCATCCAAGATATGCTACCATTATTTCCTCTCCCTCTGGTATCGTCTCCTTCAGTGGCCCTCCATTATGAGCAACTTTGCTAATGACAATTGACCTCTCTACCGCGCGAGTCATGTCTATATCCACACAAAGGAAGTGACGTGCTATTCCGGCAATCCATCGACCTTGGTGAGGTTTGTCAGTAACAGAATGTTGAGAAGAACGCACACAACGAACCTGCTTGCCATCGTATTTGACCGCCGCCTCATTTACCCAGCCGATCAGATATCCAAGGTTGGCTGTAACACAACCAGAGGATCAATCCGAGCACCAGAGAAGGTCCGGATAACTTACCAGAGAACCGTTCCCCGGTCAAGAACAAAACTGCTTTCCGTATCCTCCGCATACCTCCACGCTTTTCTCGCACAATTCCCGCATCGTCTCACCGTTTAAAAGCTTTCCCGTGTCTGTCCAGGCTTGGTCCAGCGCGAGTGTCGTGTGTTTTGAATAACAAAACAACTGCGTGCCCAAGGTCACTGCATCCTGAACGAGCAGAGGTCAAGCACGGCACGCAAAACTGGCTGCGAGCTTCCAATGAATGCAAGAGTGGGGTCTCTGATATATAATATGTCCGAATGCAAGTCACAGACGTGCGAGCCGTCCAAGGGAAGAAAACGCGACACTGAAGGCTCAAGGCACATACGTTGCACCGTCGTAGCACTGCGGCGAGAATGGGCGTAAATACAAGAAACCAATAGCAGGTATCACGCCATCCATCCCTAAGAGGATCTAAAACATCTTGTAGATCGTTGAAAGTCCTCATGAGCGAACCGAGATGCACAGTGCCACTCTTGAGCTCCACGAGGCCAGACTGTTTATGGGAGATCATTCGGATATAGGTAAGAGCTGTTCGACTTCTTCAAGAGTCATGTTTTGGGTATCCGGCGAGTGTAAATTTCCAGTCTATAGGTGCTATCTATGATGGCGTCAAATATTACAAGTACATACCTTTTAGTCACTACCTTGACACATACCAGTGTCGGGCTCCAGTGTCAGGAAAGTATTAGAGACAATGTTCTGCATCTTGCCTGGAAGGACTGATACACCTTTGCGGCCTGATGGTTCAGATTCATAGATATCCTTGACCCACTAACGTGGACCACTTGTCATGGTGAGACGAAAATAATTTCAGCAAATGCCCTACAGATGCACCCAGGATAAGCATTGTCTGGTTTGCATATGCCACTGGTCGCCGATACTGTCTCGAGCGACGCATAAGACCCGGAAGCCTCAGGAATGGACGGCAGCGATGGTACGTTGTATGTGCCCACAGCAAGGGCGACAGCATCAAAAATTTAAATCCTGACCTGTCGTGCACAGTCACCCCTAGTACGTGAAATACAGTGTTCCACCAAAGAAATGCAAAACCTGAGAAGCGCACTTCGGTCCTGTAGAAATAACCTGTAGTTGCTCAGTGACTACACTGAGCAAAAGGCTACAGTGCGAAGTATCTAATATGGTAGTCATTACATAAGCTACCTATCTCGAGTATATTCCAACAGGTCCACCAAGTCGCCCAGTACGTTTGACGCTCGATTGGCTTGAAGGATCGGATTTGAACCAGAGCTCCAATCTTGCGGTGCCCGACTCAGTGCGTTGATTGAATCGCTTCTTTTCACGCGGGTGGTTTGTAAGCGGTTACGGGGTTTCTGTCACTACTACTTATAGATGTTGAGATAGGAGGCATGAGATAACTTGCGAAATTGATAATGTGAGAGTTCTGGCATGGCCAACTGCCACTGCAACGCTTGCGTGAGTCGTGATACACCTTGGTCCGGCGTCGATCACGGCGACCTCTTTGAATGGGCTAGTTGAGGCACTCGTCCTTCCCGAGACCAGCCCAACGTTGATCGATCGCACTGATCCTCGAATAGGATGATATTGATGGGCACACCAACTCGAAGCGCTTATCTCTTTACGTCCGCGAAGAAGTCGCGGGCCCAGATAGATGGTAAGAGACGACACAGGCCAGCGTCATTTCCGTCGCATCTTTGCAAACCTCCTAAAGGGAAATGAAGGCTAGACCGCAGAATCGAACCCGAACGAAACACGCGCCGGAACTTCTAACAGTATTTGTAGAATTACATGAGATGGGCTGTGTGGAACAATTTAATAGTATACAGTTTTTTTTTTTTTTCCAGTCTAGGTGAGTCGAGAAACCACTTATACGAAACAATAGTCGAAGATGCCACGCTGTGATACAACCTCACGTATTTGAATACGTTCATTCTTTCCTGTGCTTCTGATAGTAGTGAATGAGGCCAGTGGTCTATACCGTATAGAGTGAGCATCCCCTTGATCGATATCCCTCGTGTGATACTCACCGAACTATCGTGCCCAGTGACATCCGAAGGTTTGCCGAGCTGTGACAGAATGTTCTTTGCAAGCACCTTGCCGAGTTCGACGCCCATTTGGTCTGGAAGTCATACGTTTAGCACAAGCCGGCTAATGAAAGTAGGTCA
>JBBPQP010001143.1:0-12736 GCA_038092555.1 Boletus subgraveolens | reverse complement strand
GTCATCATTTTGAAATAACTGCCATTCTCTTGGATCTGACCCAAATCCTTTGATTCCTGGATCCATAGAAAGCCAAGAGTACATACTTTAATTCATACACTACCCATGTTAGGATAAGGGTTAGGGGATATCGCATTTTGGGTCATTTAGTATAAAACATGCAAACATTGGGACACTTTTTTGAGCCACTGTATATACCATTTGCCAGTCCCTTCCTTTCCAGTAGTAGCTACAACAAATGTAATTCTATTGTTTTACATTCATAGGTGGGCAATTTCAGAATACACACTAGGCTACTGGGATAGTATTGATAGTCTTGTAATGTTAGCTTTGGTGAAATATCCATTTAATGTTTCTGCAATAGTAGCTAGTATACCAAAATATTGAATTGCAGAACCATTGCTTGCCTATCAGTTTCGCTGAGTGGAATGTGTTACTGGCATGACTACTGATGGTTCTGCAATAGTAGCTATGCTGAAATATTCATTTGTGGAACCATTTGTTGCCTATTAGACTACCATTAATGTATTTTGTAATTCTCTTGTTGCTATGAAGTGGTGAGCAGGTTTGCCAAGTGGAATATCTTACTAACATGACTACTAATTGTTCTGCAATAGTAGCTATGCTGAAATATTCATTGGGGAACCCTTTCTTGCCTATTAGTATTTACCTACTATGTACCATTAATGTATTTCATAATTCTCTTGTTTCTATCAAGTGGCAAGCTGTTTTGCTGAGCAGAATATGTTACTAGCATTAGTGGACATGCTAGTAACACATTTTGCTCAGCAAAACTGCTCACTGCTTTGTAGAAACAAGAGAATTACAAAATACATTAATAGTAGTAGGTAAAACACTAATAGGTAACAAATAGTTCCACAAATGAATATTTCAGTGTAGCTACTATTGCAGAAACATTAGGAGTGATGCTAGTAACACATTCCACTCAGTGAAACTGCTTGCTGCTTGATGGAAACCAGAGAATTATGAAACACATTCATAGTAGTATATCAGGAAATCTTCAACTTACTTAACATCACTTAACTAATACTTATCCTGGCTTAGCATGTTGAATTAGCCAAGTAAAATCAAGTTGTTTAAGTAGATCCATTTTCTGAAATTCTATCTGTTTTCTGCTTATTGCACACTTAGATGCTTGGCAGCCTGGTGCCATAGTGGACAAAACATTCTATTTCAAGCATGTAAGGAAAAGCTTACTGTCCAAGTAGCAAATGGGCAGGAAAAACAGTAAGCAAATAAGCAGGTAAGTAAAAGTAGCAGGCATGAACCTGCTATGCAACAGGTGAATCAGAAATAGCTGAAATGATGATGGTGAAGAAAATGTTGATGGAGAGGGATGACAGGCAATAAACATGGTAATGGACTGGCAATTCTGAGTACTGGCAACATGTTAGTAAAATATGTATAGATTGAACCAAGGCTTACAGATAAGAGCATATTCATCTTCATCTTCATCTTCATCAGCATCCACATTCTGCCATCTTTGAAAGCAAACAAGTGAACAGTCTCCATAATGCTACAAAGTTCATTCTCTGTGTGCCAACCAGCTGCAGCTGTCAGTTTTTGTGCAACCTCACCCCAGTTCTGATCTGAGAATACTGTAAAGTTAATAATTAGTGTAGGGGTGCAAGGGGATGGTTGTCCCAAGAGGTCCTAGAGATGGGTTGTCAGTAAGAAGGGTTTGTGGAGATTGACCACAGTGCAAGGTGACAAAGATTACTAAAAATGGAAATTGCATGAGATGAAAGTGGGTGGATAGGAAAATCTGATCAAGGACAAGGACCAGAAACAAAAGAAATGGCCTAGGATGAGGGCTGGATATGATATGAATGAGAATGATAGGTGAGACTTGAGTGAGTGATCAATGTGGGGGGAGAAAACTCCATTTCAAAAGAGAATACAGGGTTTTTATAGTCTGGGTTATGACCCAGACTTGTTGTAACTATGGGAATAAACTACAAGGAAGTTTGCTTCAAGCATAAAAATAATGTAGCTAACTATGAATGATTTGTATGTTGTGAATTATGAAGGAAAGTTAATAATCCTAAAAAGGAAAGTCTGGGACAGAGCATGTGCACATGAGTGGACAGTGATGGATAGGAGAGATATAACCTTAAGGGATATGTACCTTTTACAATGCATAGGCACTTGTGCTGACCTTTCCTGAAGTCTTGTTGACTGTGGTGGGCATTTTGAGACTCTTTCCTTTTGCATTAGCTTCCAGCTGAATTTCATTGTTAGCCATAATATAAAGCCTGCATTGAAGCTATAAATGGATGAGTAAGCCAAATGGGTGGAACTGGCACTATCAGATAGCATGAGAAAGCTCATACTGCAGCCCCACAGAGCCCCAAAATCCCCTTTGATCCACTGCAGTGCAACATTGGGTAGTTCAATGAGAGAACATGAATCCATCCTTTGATCTGTGGAAGGTAGGTTGATGCCAGTAAATGCATGATGAAACAGGACTTGAATGCTTTTCCTGTGTCGCTGTAGTCCAAGTCCAAGTAAAGATACCTAGTATACATACAATGTCAGTAGTTGGTCAGCCTCCAAAGTAGCAGTGGAATTCAAGTAAAGATACTTGTGCTGGTCAAGTAACTGGTTTGCCTCATTAATAATGGAGGCTGCATTCTCTTCACTGAAGAAGCTCACCCACATCAATAACACCACTGAACCCATACCATGTTGCCAATCACAAAGTTGTTGGTATGCCTGCCAGTGGTGAGATATCACATATGTGGATTGTAACACTATTAGGGGTTTACTCACCGCTGCCACAAGTTTCAACTGCAAGGTCACTTGTTCGACTAATGTGGGAGACTTTGGATACACCACTGCAATGATGTCCTTGAGTACAGTCATAATTTGCTGCTTTGATATACCCCATATATCAGGCTGTGGCACAGTCCAAAGACACAAAGTAGGAATGACCTTTCACTTCCATACCTCCTGTTTGAAGAATTCCAGTGCAATTTCAAGCAGCTTTGTGCCTGTTACAGCATTGTTGCTTTCTCCACTCTCCTCTGTGTGTGATTCTGGATTGGCCTTGACTTTTTTGGCAGGCCACAAGACCTCCATCTTGACTGATTCAGTAGCACATTCTGCCTTTGTGACAGTTGTCTGTGAATATCCAGGGTGATCGTTGATGGTGATGTGAATGCATGATGTAATATACTGTATAAGATCACAGTGGGGATGTATGATATGGATTTGAATACTTACCTGAGTTGTGGTGTGAGTGAAGATTGCAGGTGATCCATTCACATTGCTCATATAATCTCTATGTTCATCTCCTATAAATGTATCCTGTAAGGGTTCCACATCTGGTTCTGAAGCCTTCCTTTTTTGTGAAGGAGGGGCCTCAATGCAGTCCAATGACTTGTTGTCTGTGATGACAATGGCCCTGGTCCAAGGCCTCTTCTGCAAAGGAGAAGGGGTCTTGGCATTGCCCAATGACTGGTTTGTGAGGGTAATGGCCAAAAGGATCCTCTTCTGCAAAGAAGGAGGGCCCTCAGTGTTGTCCAATGACATGTCTGTGAGGGTGATGGCCAAAGGGATTCTCTTCTGTGAAGGAGGAGGGGCCTCAGTGTTGTCTATCAACTCATTGTCTGTAATAATGATGGCAATCATGGTGTTCTAAGGGAAATTTTTAGGTTAGCAATGCATTGTTGGCAGGTATATGGTGATTCACTAAAAGCTGACTTGTCTTGTTGAAGGCATCAACTGCTGCCCTCTTGAAGGTGTTGTCCTCCATTTCTTCATCATCAAAACCACCAACAAAGGTGTCTTTGAGTGAGTATTGTGTTGCCTATGGGATAGTGTTGTCAACAAAGCTTAGAGATGTAGTATTGGTGCCAAGTAGTGTGTTGGAGAGTGGTGGACCTGTGGCCATGCTTGCACATTTTTTGCTACTAGTGCTAGGCTTGCATCCAAGGGCGGGAACCTTCTTTCCATGTGAGTTGACATCTACTGCCCAGTTTTGGACATGACCTAACAGAACTTCTTCTGTGGCTCTGTGATTTTCATAAAGGTTCCAAAAAAAGAGTATAGCTTTTGTAAGCAAAAACATGATGGTGGTGGGAATACTGTATGGAAGGTGATGTACAGATTATCCTTGTTAATGCCATTTTTGACACATTGTTCTCCCCTATTGTCAGCATTTCTAACCTCCTTAGCCCCATGCAGCACCCCATGCAGCAATGTGTTTGACACCTTCCTTGCCTTTGTAACCACCATGTTCTTATTCAATATTGAGTTCAGCAACTCTCTGTTGGGCAACACCTTCATTCCACCAATGATCTGAGCCTCTGTACTATTGTAAGTTAGGTTTTCAGCTCATTATCACATTCACTCACTTGCTCCTTTGGTCACCTTTGGGGTAGATCGCTTTATAGCACCACACAAGTGGATTGGTCAGTTCATGCTGTGGAATAATGGGCAGGTGTACTTACTATTCTTTGCAGCTGGGTGAATGGGCTTGGTTGTGGAGGCCTTGATCATGGCCTGCTCATTCTTCATCTTTTCCTCCAACTCACTAACCCTCTCCAAAACTTGGCTGGTGGTGGCCTCTCTCTCAGCTTGTACATTTGCCATGAGCTCATCATCAGCCTTCTTCTCTGCCAGGGTTCTTCTCTTTTGTGGAAGGTCTGGAAGGCCCAGACGCTTGTTCACATTGGAAGGATGAGTCTTATGGGTAGACATGGTGAATGTTGAGCAGAATAATGGTGAATTGGCTGACAGAATAATTGTAAAGAACAGGTTTTTAAAGTGTCTGGCCTCAATTTATTAGCTGGTGAGTCCACCAGCAAGCACTAGTCCTGTGCCCCTTGCTTCCATCATCAGCCCCCATTTACTATCACAACTCTCAGCACTCACATCCCTGACACTCCACATGCCCCATCAAGAAATCCCTCACATTTGGGGTGTGCTCTGCCATTATAATTTACTTACATATTTGTGTCCTCAATGCCTGTGCTGGTTTAAAAAATGCTTGGGGCTGATGCAGCACCTCAATTCTATGCATTGAGCAGTTTCTCCACCTGATGACCTTGCTGACCATTTATATCATGGTAAATACGACATTGAACAGCCTCAGGTTGTCCCCCCAACCCCATCATCTCCCTCCCATCACTCATCCACCCCATCACATGATGTTAATGCAAAATTCATCAGCCCAGGAAAAAAGGTGTATAGAAATTATCATCCACACCTAAGTGGTGAGTATCTCACAGTAAGTCTGTGTTGTGCTTACTGAAGACACACTTTCAGATCAGCCTTGTGATGCTAGTGGACATCTCCTCCCTTGAGGTACAGCTCCCCAGCCTGTGCCATTGAAGTCCAGACATGATTGGCAGCTGTTTCACAACTGTGTTTACTTCAAACTTGCCGACTTCTTATATACATGAAATCAGATGCCTGGCGCACAGATTGACAAGCTTATGGATATTTGGACAGCCTCCTTACTTCATGTCAACAGTGAACCTCTTTTTACCAACCACAAAGACCTATACAAGATGATCGACAGCCCAATGCTCAGTGATGTCAAATTGAGTAATTTCATTGTTAGGTATACCAGCCTGTAGCTGGATCAGAATGTCCTGCCATGGATGAAGGATTTGTATAAAGTCTATTTCCATGATCTGTGAGAGGTTGTCTACAACATACTAGCCAATCCTGATTTCACAAATGAGATTGATCTGGTGCCATATCAGGAATATGACTCAGAAATGGACAAGTGTTATTGGTGTGACTTTATGTCGGCCGATTGGGCATGGAAGCAAGCAGTAAGTGGCACTCATAGACCATCCTGGTATTCAAAATCAACTAAAGTATTTACAGGACATCATTGCACAAGATGTGGACACACATGGGTCAGTCTTCATCCCATTGATTTTAGGTAGTGACAAAACAACTGTCTCCATCACAACTGGACAAAATGACTACTATCCTTTGTATTTATCAATAGGAAATGTATACAACAGTGTTAGGCATGTGCATCAGAATGCCCTTGTACTCATTGGCTTCCTTGCACAACCCAAAAGTATGTGCTTCCATTTGACTTTCACTTCTTGAATGTATACTACATATTGTTCTTATAGCCACAAAGCTTCATTCAAAGACCAACAAGTTTCATTGCTTTCAACAACAGCTCTTTCATCCATCACTTGCTTTGATTTTATAGTTGATCAAACCTAGTATGACCACATTGGAGGTCATGCATTTTGGTGATGGACACTATTGCCATATTGCTTTTGGGCTCAGGTCTTACATAGCTGATTATGAGGAGCAAGTGTTGTTATCCTACATCATCTGTGGGTGGTGTCCAAAGTAAGCTAGACTATTCTACAGCTGGTTGAACCAATTAGCTGCAATCAAGGTGCCTGGCTGATTGTTGTGATCTTGACAAGAATGCTCTTTTTCACTGTTATGAGCACACTGAAATGCTCATTAGATTATTTGCACATACAAATCTGTGGGATGAATATGGTATTGTGAGCCAACTCATTGTATGTTCACATCATGGCTAGGTTGAATGTTCTGCTGATCACCCCACAGCCATTCACCAATAACTTCCCTTGGGCTAATATTCACAAGTTACTTTTGCTGGACCTGCTTCATCAAATCATTAAAGGTGCATTCAAGGACCATCTAGTTGATTGGATAGAGAAGTATATAGTCCAGACCTATAGGGGAGAAGCTCATGCCATTCTTAATGAAATTGATCAGAGGTCAGTTGATCAATACAGATGTTGTTTTGCCATGATGGTTGCTGATACTATATTTGCATAGAATTGCTGCTGTTGCTCCATTCTTGGGACTTAGGTGGTTTCCTCAATGTTACAGTTTTGGTACACCCTTGCTCTTTTTCTCTTTCCATGACCTTGTGCCCCTTACATGACTGTTCCCTTCACTGGATCTTGTATATCCTTGTGCTCATTTATGCTCAATGCAACATATCTTGCAACAGCCTTGGACACTGCCCCCCCTGCACTGCTACTCCATAGTGCCCTGATCCTGGATCTTCCCTGGATCATCCCCTCAGATCCTTCTGATCCCCACTGCCCCCTTATGTTGAGTCTCCACCTCACTTGAGCACTGTCCCCTCCTCATGTTGTGCTCTGATCTCTCCTCATCCAAGTGACCACTCACATGCCATCACAACACATTGTGCCACAATGATTCCCACAATGCATTCTTGTGTCTGTAACCTTTCCACAGAAGTGCCCTCCTTCCATTCCTGTCATTTATCTTACTAGACTGACACCACACTTTCCAATCTGGATGAACTCTTACTATATCAGGTTATTACCTGATTAGGATATACCTGCCCTAAAGTCCTTATGGCTGGGGTATATAAGTTGGAGCTCTGCTCTAACGCCTCTTTCTTCTTAACCTTGATCTATACTCCAAGTGTCTTACCTTATGGTACTATTCTTGTGGTTATCATCATTCATTCCCTGCAATCCCCTCTTGCTTGCTCTTGCCATCACCCTCCCCTCTACCTCCTTTGTTGAAGAACTCTTGTCTTCTCCCTTGATGACCACATTTCACTGATGTAGGCTCCCCTCTCAATTCTAAACCCCCACCCAGAGGACCTGACCTCTCTGCTGTCAACCCTGACCTTGACAGTCACTACCTAGGTCAAGGTCTTCTAACCTTACCTACTTGGCTCTACTCACTGTTGTCCTTCTAGGGATACTCACCCTAGTCACCTTCTTTCTAGATGTTGTAGGTGCTTGATAAGCTTTCTGCCTATACTGGTAGTTCAAGAACCATACTGCAAGGCAGCTAGACTTCATGTACTATTGTAACAGTCACTGGTTGTGACTATAACACTCAAGGGTGCCACTTCAAGCAATGGACAGGCAATGATTCAAAGGCATTGATGAAGGTACCTTAGTCTTGTGTTCCTGTACACCTGAATCTTAGTTTTAATAGGTCCATATCCCTGCTATTGAAGGTTACATTCTGCAAGAGATGATCTGAACTCTTTGTGATTTCCTCAAATTCTGTTATCTTGTGTGATGCAATGTTATCATGGAACAGATGCTCTCTGAGATCCAGGCAACCTTGAATCAGTTCCATCAACATCATGAAGTATTCCAGCCCAATCTCATGACATCATTCAATCTCCCTCAACAACATTCTATGAAACATTACCCAGATATGATATGACTTTTCAGCATGCCCAATGGTCTATGCTCCTCTATCACCAAATTGAAACACATTAAAGCTGTCAAGCAGTCCTATGTCATTTCAACTGCCACAACACATACAGTCAAATGCTCCTCACAAATCAATGCCTAGATAAATTAGCTGCATGCCACACCGATTTCCAAAAGCATGGAATGCTTTCAGGCACTTGTGTATCAGATGTATTGAAGAGCAGCAGAGTTGACAACAATGCTGATGACAGTGCAGTTGAACCCAATGCTCAGAAATCTACAGATGAAGTTGAGAGTAGGGAGGATAGTGAGCCAGTTGATACCCTGATGAGCATTGAAGCTCATTTTGTACTTGTGCACATACCTTGTAAGTAAGGTATTATTAACTAAATATTTACTAAGGTTTGTTTGTGGAGATGAGCCTGATGAAGACACTGGAATGTGTTACAGTTGAGGAGACCTCATACCCATTTCTTTCTTCTCCTCCTCCTTGCCACCTCCTGACTCCTCTCTCTTCGGCAGTCACCCCTCTATCCCATCTTGACCACCCTGGCTCCTCCATCTTCACTGAGACTTTCAGAGATCTCCATGACTATCACATTCCCACTTCCATGTGGGCCAACCTCCTAGACGAGTCTCTCTTTGAGGGATAGACTATGCCTCATCACCTCTGGGTACTTCCTCTCGTTGCCTCTGGGACTTCCCATTTCCTTTTCCTATATAACTCTTACTTGTTACGATTAATGAGGAGACCCCTAACCAATTTCCTTCTACATCTCCTCCTCCTCGTCCACCGACTCCAATCCCCTTGTCGGTTACCCCACCTCACCATCTCGACCATCCGGGAACCTCTCTATTCTCCTCCCTCTTCTCCGACCTAGGGGACTATGACATCCCTACCTCCATGTGGGCCGACCTCTTGGATGAGTCTCTCTTCAAGACTTAGACCATCGGGCAGATATCTCTGGACACACCGCCATTCACTGCCTTTGACAGTTCCATTTCTTCTTTGCCTTCAGCAACTTCCTTTCTTACCTGACTCGTTACTTATAACTTATGACTTGTCCAGACACTGCCTCCTCATAGCCTCTCTCACGGCTATTTGTATTTCCACTTACATCCTGATCATTTATCTCACGTGCCTCGTGACGCGACACATCTCTTTCCATATATAGCTTCGGACTCCAATACCTGCCCTAGAGTCCTCAGTATATATATTAGGGCGCCGCCTGTATGCCTTTCTTTCCTTAACCTTAATCTACACTATTTCGTGTGGACTTCCATTCCTCGAGATCCCCTTCCTCGTGCCTCGCCTCATCGCTACTTCATCCTCTACTTTTCCAACTCCTGGCCAGTCCAGGTACTGCTAGCTTACGCTAGACCGTTCACACTCAACTCCTATACGGAGCTATCCAAGTGTAGGAACGAGGTCTTGACTTAACTCCTTACTGAAGGAGAGGCCAAGTCGATGCTACATGAATGTGTACCATTGTTACAGGTCGTAACATTACTTATCTGTTCTGACTCATACAGATACTGCCTCCTACATTGCCTTCTCATTATAGGCGATGCATATTCCTTTACTTATCCTTGATTACTGCTCACATGCCACACAAAACAACATGCCCCTACCTTATATATCTTTAGGGCTCCGACTCCTGCCCTAAAGTACCATACTATATATATTTGTGTGCCACCTGTACTCTTCTTCTTTCCTAACCTTGATATACACTTATTCATGTTGTCAACTTGTTTCTTGAGATCCTCTCCCTCACGCCCCACCTCACCTCTGCCTCATCCTCTACTCTTCCAACTTTTGGCCAATCTCAGTACTGTTGACTTAGGTCAAGTTGTTCTTCCTTAAACTCCTTTTGGAATCATCCTAGGAAAGGAACGAGACAACATGTTCACAAATGTGTACCATTGTTACTCCGGTTGTAACCGAATGTGGACTGTTCATCCTGCCTTCAATTCATGCTGTCAGCCTGATATTTCCCTCATACATCTGGACACAATGTACTGTGTGGCCCATCTCATCCCTACCTATAATGGTCAAGAAGTCCCAGTTGACCTCCAATCCAACCTGTCATATGACACTTTCTGTGTATATTATGTCAACAAATATGCTGACCACCATGCTTTCAAGATTGTGTCATGAGCCCCCCCCTCATCTACTCAGTGCTTGTGCTGTATATCTGATGGAAGCCACTTTGCAACAATATCTCCCTCCCTTGTCACTCCCTTGTATATATTGGCTCTCCAATCACTTGGGGATCATTGGGTCACTGGCTCTTTATATCTGCATTCATGCCAAGGTCATCTGTGATGACCCCCCTCCTCTCATCACTCTCTTGTGTATCCCAGTTTTCTGACCACTTAGGATCATTGAATCACTGGCTCTTCATATCTGCTTTCATGCTAAGACCATCTGTGATGACTCCCCCTTTCCCTCATCACTTCCTCCTGTATTTCAGTTTTCTGATTACTCAAGGACCATTGGGTCACCAGCTCTTCATATCTGCTTTCATGCTCAGGTCATCTATGACAATCCCCCCTTCCCTCATCACTCCCTCACACATCTCAGTTTTCTGATTACTCAGGGATCATTGGGTCACCAACTCATCATATTTGCCTTCATAGTGACCTCCCCTCCCTCCCTCATCACTCTCATGTACCTCAGTTTTCCCACTACTTAAGAATTGTCTGGTCATTGAATGGCAAGCAAGACCTTTTCGACAACCTCTTGGATGTTGGTCAGCTCTCACCCCAAGAACAGCATGAGCTCCAGTCTGGAAAGATCACACTAAATGGTAGGTCTCTTATGATCTATGCCAACTTTGCTCAACATGCCATATTCCTTGCTCAGCAGCTCAAATGCTCCAAAAAGTACATTTCTGACAGCACAGACTTCAGTCTGGAAAGATCACACCAAATGGTAGGTCTCTTGTGGTCTACACTGACTTTGCCCAATAGACCATATTCCTTGCTTAGCAGCTCAAATGCTCAGGAAAATACATTTCCAACAGTGTAAACTCCAGTCTGGAAAGCTCATGCTAAATGATAGGTCTCTCATGCTGGTCTATGCCAACTATGCTCAACAGGCCATATTCTTTGTTCAGTAGCTTGAATGTTCTGAAAAGTACATTTCCAACATACTCTGTGCTATCATGTCTGATAGGAGTTGAGGCCACCACACTCACACATACAGTGGCTCAAAAAAGTGTCCCAATGTTGAGCCATTTTGAAGAGATTGGAAGATTGTAGGAGAGCAAGAATAAATCAGGTAAAGTGCTTGCAGGATGGATGAAAGTACTTGCTCTTGGCATTCAGAAACCACTTTGGTCATGTGATTTGGTTGCCATGGGAGTGAGATACAAGCATTTCAAAATGGCATGTCATTGGGACACTTATTTGACCCTGCATTTGACAACCATTATGTTATATATAACATAGGTATTTGACAGCTATTGATGGTTGCTATGTTACCAGGCTGTGTAATTAGGTAAGTGACATAACTCCAAGCAATATATATACCCTGTGGTCCACTTCAATTGACCTCACCACACCATGAAGTCCACTCCTACCTCTATTAGAGCCAATATCCTTGTTCTTTCTGAATCTGGTCTCTCTGCTAGGCAGATTGCATCCAAGACTGGTCTAGGGAAGTCTACTGTGGCCAGAGTCATCAGGGAGATCCTCCCAGAAAAGGAGAATGTCAAGTTAGGACATCCTTCCAAGCTTTCTTCTCTTGACAAGAGAAGAATTGTCTCTAGTATTACCACTGGAAAGGCTGACAATGCTGTCCAAGCCACCCATCTCATCAACTCTGCTCTCTCCTCTTCTATCTCCACTCAAACTGTTCGCAATGTTCTCAAGGCTGCATCTTTAAAGGCTGTGGTCAAGAAGAAAAAGCCCCTTTTGTCTGCCAAGTATAGAAAAAGAAGGCTGGACTTTGCTCTCAAGTACAAGAACTGGACTGTGGAGGACTGGACCAGAGTTATTTGGTCAGATGAGACAAAAATCAACAGGATTGGATCAGATGGAAGGATGTATATGTGGAAAAAGGGAGGTGAGCCTTTACAGAATAAGGAGATCCAGGGAACAGTGAAGTTTGGAGGAGGTTCCTTGATGGTTTGGGGGTGCATGGGCTGGAATGGAGTGGGGATACTTGCAGAGGTGGAGGGGAGAATGGATGCTGAGCAGTATGTGTCCATTCTAGAGAACAATCTGCTTTCCAGCATGGAGAATTCTGGGATTCCTAAGGAAAGCACTATCTTTCAGCAGGATAATGACCCTAAACACACCTCCAAAAGGGCTCAAAACTGGTTCAAATCTCAAGGGATTAGGCTCCTGGACTGGCCAGCACAGTCACCAGACCTCAACCCCATTGAGCATCTTTGGTAACATCTCAAGAAAAGACTCAATAGCTATGAAAGACTAGCAAAAGGAGTTTGGGAGCTCTGGGAGAGAATTGAGGAAGAGTGGGGGAAGATAGAGGTTGAGGAGTGTCAGAAACTCATTGAGAGTATGCCTAGAAGACTTGAGGC
>JBBPQP010001142.1:0-12740 GCA_038092555.1 Boletus subgraveolens | reverse complement strand
CTGGCTATGTATATGTGGTCGTCACCTCAGTTGAGGCCAACTTTCACCTTGACATTGCCACCCACCTCGTGTCACAATCCCACCTCACTTCACTCATGTGACCCCTCATGTGCCATCATACATGTTACAACACGATGATTCCCATGATGCGCCCCTTCACTCATGAACCTCCCATAACAGACCCCTTCTGCCTTTTCGGGTGATAACCTCGCCACTCAGACTCCGGGTTTCCTCTTATGGATATGGACTCTTGCCATATTAGGTTAGACTGCGCATGGACCACCATTACCAGATAAGGATATACCTGCCCTAAAGCCCTTACAGCCAGGGTATATAAGTTCGAGCTCCTCTCAAACACCTCTCACTCTCTAACCTTGATCTGACACCTAAAGTATACACCTTATGGTTACTCTTGTGGTATACATCATCCGTTCCCTGCGACCCTCCCCTCACTTGCCTCTTACCTCGCCCTCCCCTCCTTTCCCTCCTTTGTTGAAGGACTCCATTGACACCAGCAGGTCAATCTTCCTCATCATTGACCTTTCACTAGGACTCTCTTCCTAGTCCACCCCCACTCAACGACCTGCTGTCATTGGGTTGTCTCCAGATTCCCTACTCCCATTAGGGACCCACTTCCTTTGTCAATGACCTCACTACTGAAGACTCTTGCCTAGATCAGAGTCATTCAACCTTATTTGTCTTGGACTCTCGGTCGTCGTCTGCCTCGGGATATACTAGTATCCCTTGTCGCCAGGCTTCCATCAAGCCTGAAGATATCCTATGTGTTAGGACTCAACAAGGGTTAGGCTCAAGGTGGCCTACACTTCGTGTCTACTTGTATGACTACCTCCTGGTCATAGTCGTAACAGGATTTAAATGGTTGGATATATCCCTTTTTGATTTCTTTTTCTACAAATGTACAAACTTCATCCATTTCTACCCATTTCTACATCAGAAAGAGGAATGACACCTCCTTTCTTGGGAATGAAATCTTCCTTAAGATCTATGGCATGATCCCAAGTTTCTGTTCAGGCATATGTTCAGATTCCTTTTCTGAAAACACATTGAAGAAGTCATGATAGATCTCTGGCATCTTTTCTTTTAACTCTTCTTCAATAACATGAATAGAAGGTTTCTCAGAGCATAAGTGAGAAAGTGGGGGGTAGGGTCCACCACCAATGACTTGGCAGTATTCCATACAACAAGAGAAGGAAATAGTTTTATGGAACCAATCAATGTCTGGATTATGGCAATAAAGTCAATCATAGCCAATAATTAGATGATGGGAACCAAGTTGAGAGACATAAGTGTCTATAACCTCAAAATGGTTATTAATGCTGATGATTAGTTTAACCAGATGTATGACTTTGCTGATAGCTCCATTAGAACCATCTGCATTAATAATTGCAATAGGATTAGCAATTTCATACATACAAAGTCTGTGGCATTGTATATATTGTTTGTTGATAAAAGTATGAGATGCCCCTGAATCCAATGGTGCCTGAACAGAATATTTCTGCCATTGGTCACCATGTCTTTGCATCAACACAGTTTTGATGGAGAATTCACTGCCAAAATACAACATGGAAGATCTTTGGGCAATAGAAGAATGTTCATTGAGGGATTTATAAATAGGAGAATTTTCAACTTGCCAGACAAGGGAATCAAGCACACTACTTTTTAATTCTGGTGCCGCACTCCAAGGAGTCGCCCTTTTGCAATGTGGAATAATATTGGCAAGTATTGAAGTGATAGTACAAACAGGAAAATCATCCTCCATGCAATCTACTATACTGTTCTCATTTGTAGTATCCAAAGTAGTAGTATGAATGCTGGCACTGAGCACAGTAGGAGAGAAAGAAAGATTGTCTATTTGTTTACAGAGACCCTCATCATCTACAAATGTTGTCCTTTTAAAGCCTCAGCAGCACAGTGTTTGGCTTCTACCTTGAATTTGTCTTGGTAGTAAGCCTCCACTTTGGGAGACATAAAGTTAGATTGCATAGATTATGCATTGATAGAAGTCAGGGAAAATTGGGAAGGGGGAGAAGGCAGAGTTGGGAGAGGGTGTGATGGGAGATATTGTTGAGT
Source organism: Boletus subgraveolens (assembly GCA_038092555.1). Classification (NCBI taxonomy): domain Eukaryota; kingdom Fungi; phylum Basidiomycota; class Agaricomycetes; order Boletales; family Boletaceae; genus Boletus; species Boletus subgraveolens. The sequence continues at coordinate 10,649 of JBBPQP010001142.1, read as the reverse complement.
CATGTAAGCAGGCTCTGGTGGATACTCATAGGAACCAGTGTCCCAGTTCCAAATGACTTGTTGCTGAACCTGAGGGGGACAGCATTGTCTGCAGTTGGGGTTTTTGGCACAGTCTGGCCAGATATGGCCTGCCTGAGAACACCCATAACAAGTGCAAGTTTCCTTTTGTGGAGTCACTTGTTGTGCTCCAATTTCCATGGGTGCTCCTCTGCCCAGTTGAATGTCCATAGGTATGAAACAATATTGTGGCCCTGGAGGTGGCTGGGATAGTTGCAGGTATTGGCCCCCTTGTGGCCATGGAAAGTAATTTGGCCCTGGGGCCTCAGAGGTGGTTGTGAAAAAGAAGAAGACAGTCCTACCCTTGGTGGACCACATTTTATTGCCATTTGCTTGTATGCTCAGCCTATATATAACACTGTTCCAAATATCATCTAAAGATAGCAGTTGATGAGACAAATGTGTTAACTCAAGATATCACCCCAGAAGCTTCTTTAGGTGATTGGCAGCTCAAATTCAGAGATGTCAGCTCCAGAGGCAATCAAAGGCAATGGTGCATGCAGAGATAGTGGCCACAGCACTGCTCCATTAGCCAAGCCACAACTTTCCAAATTAGGAAGGCACATGCATGCTGCAATCCCTGGACTCCACAGATCTTGACAACACTACTATAGATTTCTACATTTCTCAACCACCAAGTACTTAGATATTCAATACATTTTGAATTTACTCATAAAAGATATATCCTAAATATCCATGGATACTACAACCAATACCCACCTCTGACCCATGACCCATATAGGCATGGGATACCCATGCAATTGCCTACCTGGCACATAAGTTGGAGTTAAATAGCTACATACAAATACCCACCCATACCCATACCCATGCCCCATACCCACCTCTGGAGATATGGGATGGATATCAGGAGGGCAGATCCAGACCCATACCCACATGGTACCCATACCCATGCAATTGCCTATGCTCAGCTCATCAAGTTCAGCATGTTCAGCATCTTGAAAAGTTAAACACCACCTTGTGAATACCTGACATACAAGCAAGCATAGTGAGTGCAGTAAGAATCATTCTATTTCTCCAAACACTAGCTAATCAACCATCAGTAGCAGCCTAGTCCTGCCAGACCTGAGCTACAGTCAAGTTGTCCTATCCACCTACCCAGTGAAGACTCTGTTATGAATGAGCTCCTGAGCCCCATGCAACCTGAGCCAATTATTTGTGCCCTCAACAATCCAGTGGTGTCATCCTCTCATGAACCACTTGGTCCTCAAATGTGCAGATTGCCTACCAGGTATTGAGACTTGCTTTCTGGGCCTCCCATATTGATGCACACACCGCCACCACCACCCCCCTCTTCAGTCCACCATGTCTTTCTGCATGTTTTCAACACCTCCCATACACAATTCAACAAATTTCTAATTGCACATGAGTATTGTCACCGACCAATCCATGATCTGGATTCCTTCATCCACCTGAATGATTTATCAGCTCTGTCATTCTTTTTGTTGCTGAATCAATGAGACATACAAGTCAAATGTCTACCTCCTTGGTCATGGACAAATATGTCAATATGGTGCCTGATGAATTGGGCATTGACTGGCAGCCACCAAAAGTTGGTAGCTAAAATAACACAACTGAGTGTATTGATGAGTAGATTGTCTTGCGCTTCATTGATGTAACTGAATCATATGTCATTCAGTAAAAAAAAAAAAACCTTTTTGTCAAATGAGCAATTAAATACACAAATAGTCAATCCTTTGGCCCTTTAGTGGGGTGCCTTCCAGGAGTGTTCTCAGTATTGTGTGTGTCTGGTCACTTCAGCAAATACAGTGTGTATGACATCCAGCAAAGGCTGGTAATAAAATCCCTCAATGGTGAAGCTCTTTCCATTTCCTGCCATGTTTTTCTCCCTAGTTGGTACAATGATGTTCACAGTCATCTGTTTCCATTTGTTCATGGCAAGGAGATCATCCGTGGGCAACATGTTCTCTGCAGCATCAAAGTGCCTAGTCTCCAGTTGTGCATTAAACCCTTTGAGCTCTTCCATCCTGAAGTCAGGAGCTTCAAGAATGTCCTATACTAGTCATGTTATGTACTTCAGCTACTGACTTTTGGTGGCTGCCAGTCAATGCCCAATTCATCAGGCACCATATTGACATATTTGTCCATGGCCAAGGAGGTAGACATTTGACTTGTATGTCTCATTGACTCAGCAACAAAAAGAATGACAGGGCTGATAAATCATTCAAGTGGATGAAGGAATCCAGATCATGGGTTGGTCGGTGACAATACTCATGCACAATTAGAAATTTGTTGAATTGTGTATGGGAGGTGTTGAAAACATGTAGAAAGACATGGTGGACTGAAGAGGGAGGTGGTGGTGGTGGTGTGCATCAATATGGGAGGCCCAGGAAGCAATCTCAATACCTGGTAGGCAATCTGCACATTTGAGGACCAAGTGGTTCATGAGAAAATGACACCACTGGATTGTTGAGGGCACAAATAATTGGCTCAGGCTGCATGGGGCTTGGGAGCTCATTCATAACAGAGTCTTCACTGGAAGGTGGATAGAACAACTTGACTGTGACTCAGGTCTGGCAGGACTAGGCCACTACTAATGGCTGATCAGCTAGTGTTTTGAGAAATAGAATGATTCTTACCACACTCACTATACCTCCTGATTTCAGAATGGAAGAGCTCAAAGGGTTTAATGCACAACTGGAGACTAGGCACTTTGATGCTGCAGAGAACATGTTGCCCACAGATGATCCCCTTGCCATGGACAAATGGAAACAGATTACTGTGGACATTGTTGTACCAACTAGGGAGAAAAACATGGCAGAAAATGGGAAGAGCTTCACCATTGAGGGATTTTATTACCAGCCTTTGCTGGATGTTATACACACTGTATTTGCTGAAGCCTTGGCAAAATGTTTTCATCTAACTCTCTTCAAAAAGGTAGGAGGTTTCCCTTGTCAAAAAGGCAGCATTCATTTCACACATCCCTTGAAGGTTTGGAAGTCCCCACTCACAGGGCAAGAACAACAAGTGTACAATGAAGTTTACACATTAGACACATGAAACAAAGCTCAGGATGCAATCTTGAAGCAAAGAAGAATGGATGGGTGTAAGCTAGAGAGAGTCATAGCAGGTCTGATGTTGTGGTTGGACTCTATATGGTTGGCTCAGTTCACACATATATCTGCATGGCCAATCTATCTTTTCTTTGGTAACCAGTCCAAGTATACATGAAACACTCCAGAGCAAGGAGCTTGTCATCCCATCACATTCATTCCACCAGTAGGTGTCCATCAAACTGTGCTGCATTATGTAGCCGACTCTCACTATCATAGCTGCCTGAGTCACTATGCAAGTTCATATCAGTTCTCTTGAACAAAAAAACCAATATTGACTTGCTCATGCATTGCAAACACAAATTTATTCATGCCATCTGGAGGATCCTATTGGATGATGTCATAATTACTTGACCCATAACAACCCCCTTCTCTAGTGTGTCATGCCTGTTATCAATAGCTTGCTGCCACCCCTGCACTATGAACTAGTGCAGACACTGCTCTTCTATCTTGCTGAATGGCATGCACTTGTGAAACTGAGACTCCATACAGAGGACACACTGGCACTACTACATCAAGCTTTACAGTGGCTCAGCACACAGATGCAAAGGTTTCAACAGGTTACATGCAAAGCCTTCATTATGAAAGAACTACCTCAGGAAATGGCTGAAAGGCAGAAAAGAGAGACAGCCACCAATCTCTCAGGGCATTGGAGGAAGCCAGTGTAAGAGGTACATATCCCTTAGGGTTATATCTCCCCTATCCATCACTGTCCACTCATGCACATGTGCTCTGTCCCAGACTTTCCTTTTTAGGATTATTAACTTTCCTTTGTAATTCACAACATTCAAATCATTCATAGCTACATTATTTTTATGCTTGAAGCAATACTTCCTTATAGTTTATTTCCATAGTTACAACAAGTCTGGGTCATAATCCAAACTATAAAAACCCTGTATTCTCTTTTGAAATGCAGTTTTCTTCCCCCGGTTGAACTCTCACCATTGTCTCTCACTTGTATTGACTCCAGCCCTTGTCCTAGACCATCCTTATCATATCTGGCCCTTATCCTAGGCCATTTCTTTCATTTCTGGTCCTCATCCTTGACTGGATTTCTCTATCTGCCTCATTCTTGTCTCACACTATTTCCTTATTTAGCAATATTTGTCATCAGCACTGTGGTCAGTCACCTGCTAACCCTTCATACTAACAACCCATCTCTAGAACCCTTTGAAATAATATTCCCCTTGCTATTATAATTATAACTGGTAATTGTTGCAAATGGACATGAAGTGTAGTCCACCCTGAGGTAGACTCTGTCCTTGGGAAGGCTAGGTAGGACCTTCTAGAATCTTCCTAGATAACTAGCAACTAGGAAAAAGATCCCTAGTATGGTGATGACAACAATGAAGGTGAAATAGACAAGATTGGGAGACCTTGACCTAGGTGGAGCCTGTCAGTGACAAAGTCAGTGTTAAAGAGGTCTGGTCCTCTGTATTGGAGTAGAGAACCTATAGACAAGACAACGTCAGTGAGACATTGTTGAGATGGATTGAACAATGAAGGAGGTCATTCAAGGATATCAGGTGGTGGCAACAAGAGCCCTGCAAAGAAGGGGTGAAGAGGGGAGGGCAAGGGTAGAGGTCAAGCAGGAGGGGATTGCAGGGAATAGATGATTGCCACAAGAGTATACCATAAGGTAGCACACTTTAGATGTCAGATCAAGGTTAGAGAGAGAGAGAGGTATTAGAGTGGAGCTCTAACTTATATACCCCAGCCATAAGGGCTCTAGGGCAGGTATATCCTAACTGGGTAAGGTGGTCCGTGTGCAGTCTAACCTTAATATAGTAAGAGGTATATCCATAAAGGGAAATCCGGCATCAGTATTGTAAGGATAAAGACAGGAATGGCAGGTGGGCACTGCTGTGGGAAGGTCACAAGCACAAGAGTGTGTTGTGGGAGACTTAGAGAGATCTGGGAGGAGCACAGGAGGACAGCTGTGTGGGAAGGGCACTGTAGAAGGTAGTGTGAGGGTGGGGATATCCGGGGAAGATCCAGGATTGGGAGAGCACAGGAGGATAGCTGTGTAAGGAAGGCATGTATGGGGTGGGTAGTGCTGAAGAGGTGGTGTCCAGTGCTGGTTGTAGGATGTGTCATGTCAAGCATAGACAAGTGCTAGAATGTGCAAGGGTGTGGTGGTCAAGTAGTGGGGTAGGTCTCATGGTGGGCACAAGGTTGTGGAAAAGGAAAAAGACCAGGGGTGCATCATAATTGTAACACTTGCACCCTATACTAATTATTTACTTTACACTGGCAAGGTCAGGATCATTGTCAAAGACATTCAATATAAACATGTACAAGTTCCATGTGCTAGGCAACTACAAAAAAATGATTAGGCAGTTCAGGACTACAGACTTGTACACCACTGAAGTGGTAAGTGTTCCATCTTATTTTTTTTCTGGTGCAAATATTGACATGTAAGTATGCTATAAGGGTGAACAAGCACACAGACTGGTCAAAGGGTTCTACAGAGACTCCAACAAGAAAGCCATAGAGAAAGAGATTGTGAGGCAGGAGAGACAACAGACTCTACTCAGGCAGCAACTGGACCTGGACAATGTGGAGCATGAGATTGAAGGAATTGACCTCTCTCTGCAGTTACATCACTCCATGGCCAGTACCCCCAGACATGACAATACTCTCAACATTCTCCAGCTTCTTCAGGTCCATTGTGATGACCCTGCAGTGAAGGTAGGTAGGTTTTTCTTCTAAGCAGAACAGTTTTCTCTGACAAAGACTATGGTTGTGGTCATCAGCCAAATTTCATGCAGGCTCTTAAAGACCATCTGCTTTCAAGGCTTCTTGGTCTTGATTTCAATGGCAATGAATGGTTTTTCTCATCTGAGCAGCACAATAGCATCCACTTCACCCACCTCCACTTGGTAATCAATTGTAAACTATTACATGTTAACTACACCACCTGGGACATACACTGGGACCATGATACCATACAAACTTCTCATGGTGATGTCATCATGACATTATCAAGAGATGAAGAGCATCCCTTCTGGTATGCAAGGGTCATCTGTGCTTTTCAAATCCAAGTGTATTTCTGTCCAGATGGTGTCAGTTATTCAATGCAGACTATGGAAGTCCTATGGGTTTGCTGGCTCAGAATTGACCAGGATCATGAATGGGGTTTCAGAGAAGTCCATCTACCAAAGATAGGATCCATCCCAGATTGTACTGACCATATGCTGTTTGGATTCCTAGATCTGTCACTAGTCATCCAGGGTTGTCACCTAATACCTGCATTCTTGGATGGTTGTATATCTGAACTTTTGCAAGTGGGACCATCACCCACTAGGCTTCCAGGGGAAGTGAATGACTGGGCAGCATTCTATGTAAACATGTGAGTTTTGCTCATATTGATTGCAATCCAATCAGGCTAATGAAATAAGATTTGCAGATCATGACACCTTTGCCCAGTTTGCAGGAATAGGGGTTGGGCACCTCATCCTGGATATAGGAGGGCATGTACCAGCACTCATAATCAAAGCAGATGACAATATGGATGACAATGATGATAATGGGAGGATGCAGGAAGCTGATAGAGATCAGATGGTCCATGGGGTCCAATCTGATGGAAGCCAATATGAGGATAAGGAGGATGATGCAGAAAAAGCATGAGAGACTGAGAGCAGGAGCAGGAGTGATGATGAAGAGAGCAACCCATTGGATGACAGCAAGGATAACACTTAGAGGGCTTTTTTTTTCCTGAAAGTGTTTGTTGTGCAGTCTTTACATTTCAATTTTCAGCATGCTACATTGATCTATGACCTTTTTTTCACCATCTATAATATTAAGCTTGTGTTCAAGTCTTGCCTCCTGTGTGCCATCATGTCCCCTGTCGACCATGCCTACACTCAGATGCCAACAACAACATTCTTGGCACCTTGGTCATCACCAGCATTCTTACAGCAAACAGATCATGGTCTCACTCACCATATGCAATTGCACCTCAGCCTGTGCCATGTGTCCTCCGACAAGTATGTGTATGTCTCTCTCCCCTCCATTGCTCATCCCTCCTCAGCCCCCCACAACCACTCCTCCATCATCCATCCAACCAACACAGATGAATGTCAACATCCCCTATTATGACCTCACCCTGCCCCTGTACACTACAGGCACCACTTCTTGGCATCAATAGACCCCTTAGAGGGGGGGTTTCTTGTTGAGACATAACTGACCCCAGAGGTCCTTCCACTGTGTTGGCTACTTCCAAATTAGTCTATTATTAGGTTATAGACTTATGTATAGAGCAGATTTTGAGCCTTGTTGAAGTGCCCTGAATCCTCTTTCAGACCATCTACAAACCATTGGCTCAACCCAACCCCCACCTTGGGACCTGTTCAAGACCTGCAGGCACTCATGCATCACATTGGCACAGCTCAATACAGTCCCCATGACTTGCTGTGCCCTCTCATTTGTGCAAATAACACACACTCATCACCACCCCACTCTTGTGTGCACCTCTTGCTCATCCCCACCCTCACTGCACACCTCCTGCTCCCTTGCCCACTTGCCCTGGATCTGCTAATACACACATGCAGATAGCAGTTGTCTGTGTGTGCACACACAGTTGCTTGCTTGTCATTGAACCATGCATCTCCCACTCACTTGCCCTCACACTCACCTGTCTCCCCTTGCCTGCTTGCTCCATCCACCAATGTGGCCATATGCTCCCCTTGTATTCACTCACACTCACCACCCTCACATCCCTCTCATGCCATACCACTGCTTCACCAACCCTGGCATGCCCCTGTCCACCCCCACCTTAGGATTTAGGTATTCACATGTGGGTGAGTGCATATACACATGCAACTATACATAAGTCTGCTTGTGCATCCACACTCACTTGCCAGTATGAGGAGTGTTACAACCAGTGTAACAATGGTACATGTTTGTGTGATGTGTCTCTTGTTCCTACCCTAGGTCGACTCCTCAGAGGAGTTAAGGGTGAATGGCTTGACTGAAGTCAACAGTATTGGGACTGGCCCAGAGTTGGTAGAGTGGAGGATGAGATAGAGGTGAGGTGAGGCATGAGGGAGGGGATCTCAAGGAACAAGTTGACAACATGAATAAGTGTATATCAAGGTTAAAGAAAGAGATAGGTACAGGTGGTGCTCTAATATATATAGTATGTACTTTAGGGCAGGAGTCAGAACCCTAAAGATAAATAAGGTAATAGACGCATCATGTCACATAGCATGTGAGAGGTAAACAAGGATATACATAAAGGGATATGCATCACTCATAAGAAGAGAGCAATGATGGAGGCAGTGTCTATGTATGTGAGTCTGTAAGAGTCAGAACTAAATAAGGAAGTAAGAGGAAATGGAGAGTCCTGAAGGCAGAGAGATAGAGGTACTCAGAGGCAATGAGGATAGCCTTGACCATCAAAGAGTGATTCGTCTAGTAGGTTGGCCCATGTGTTGTGAGGGATGTGGGAATCTTGGAGATTGGCAAAGATCTCAGAGAAGAGTGAGGATCCAGGGTGATCCAAGTGGGAGGGAGGCAAGAGAGATGATGGAGGAATAGGAGATGGTGGACAAGGAGGAGGAGGAGGAGAAAATGAATGGAGGGTCTCCTCAACTGTAACATTATCCCCTTCATTGATCTGAAATACCATCTCAGATTCCATATTACCCACTACAGTCTCCTTTGTTGACCTCAAAGTTGGTGAGATCCCAGGCAAAGGAGAGGAGGTTGTGGGGGCAGTTCTGCCAGATGTGGTTGCAAGTGTAGCAGTTGGTGCAGCAGCAATTTGGGCAAAGGGATTGAATTGTTCAGGGGTGACAATGCAGCAAAAGCAGCACTGGTACCAGGGGCAGTCCTGCTGAATATGCCTGAGCTGTTAACATTGGAAGCACTTGATACACTCCAGCTGTTCCACAGATATAGCAGGGCAATTGGGGTAGGGAGTGGATATGTGGGGTATGGTGCCCATGTCAGACTGGGTAGTACTATCCATGGTTGCAGCTGGGTAACTGGAACCCAGTTGAGGGGTTCCCTGCTGATCACTGGTTCTGCTAGGAATGTGGACATGGAGGGGTGGGAAAACTGCTGTAATATCTCCCAGTGGAGGGGAAAGAGTGCATGAGGGCTGCAATGGAAGGCCTGCCAAGAAAAGGAGATGGTGGGCATGCTGGAGGAGGTGTTGAGGGGTTGGAACAGGTGGGGAGGAGGTATCTCCAGGTACAGCAGTGGAGGAGAAAGGGGTCTCTCTGGGAGAAAGGAGGATGATTCCATGATGTTCATAAATAGTTTCTCCATCATTGAGTCAGGGACTGGAGTCTCCTGATTCAACAAGAGTGTTGGTTGGGAAGAAAGAATCAGATTTGGGAGAGTGGACAGGGATGGCAGGGTCAGGAGTGCTGTTGTAGTATTTCTTGCGTTCAGCCTGGGGAAGGGCAAAGATGATGGGATTGAGAATAATGGATAATTCTCTAAGGGAAAGGAGGGTGATGCAGAGGTTGATTCCTGTGGTGTGCAGGTGATCAAGGGTGTTGTTTTGTAGTTTGAGCATGGTTTGCTCAATGGCCAGGATGGGGATGGGAAAGTCTCTTCTGTCTAGGAGGCCAGGGCTATTACAATTGAGGAGGCTCCTATTCAATTTCCTTCTTCACCTACTCCTCATCGTCTACCAACTCCGATCCCTTCAATGGTCACCCCACCTTCCCACCTCAACCACCCCAGCACTACTCTCTTCTCCTCCATCTTCTCTCACCTCAGGGACTACCAGATCCCCACCTCCACTTGGGCCGACCTCTTGGATGAGTCCCTCTTCGAGGGATAACCCCCTCTGCACCTTTGGGCATCTCTTTCACCACCTCTGGATACTTTCACCACCACCACTCGGGCTTCCTCTTTTACTCTCTGACTCTTCCTTACATATCTCTGACTTGCGCTGACACTGCCTCCTACATAGCTTCTCTCATAGCTATGTGTTCCCCCATTTATCCTTCTCATTTACTCACGTACTACACGACACAATGCATCCTCCTTCCTTATTTATCTTTAGGGCTCCGACACCTACCCTAAAGTACCTAGTATATATTGGAGCGCCGCCTGTACTAAGTTCTTCCCTAACCTTGATATACACTATTTTGTGTTATCAAACTTGTTCCTTGAGATCCCCTCTCTCATGCCTCATCTCACCACTGCCTCATCCTCCTCTCTACCTACTCTGGGCCAGTTCCAGCACTGCTGACTTATGTCAGGCCATTCACACTTAACTCCATATGGAGGTGACCAAGTGTAGGAATGAGATACGGTTCTTCATGAACATGTACCATTGTTACTGGTCGTAACAAAATATCAAGGTTATATCTTACTGGTGCTATCAAGCCCAAACCCCCTGGAGACTACCCGGTGGTAGTCTAGGATCCTGAGCAAGACACAGTTCATACGCCTAGACTCTCTACCCTACAGAGATAGAGAAGCCTCCTCTGATGAGGAGCAATGCATCTCGCCCCCCCCCCCCCAAACCCCCGACAC
>JBBPQP010001141.1:0-12742 GCA_038092555.1 Boletus subgraveolens | reverse complement strand
ATGGCTCCTATGAGGCTGCCGAGATCTGTCGGTTCACACCACATATAACAACCATAGCAGGGACTACCCACATTCTCGCTGCCTCTGGCTTGAGCAGACCAGCCATATCCTTCACACCAAGAATGTGAACGCCTTCTTCGACGAGTTTGTCGATGAAATCCAGATAGTACTGAAGGGTATACTTTTTTTCCCTGGGGCTAGCAACATCACCGCTGTAGCAAACAACGGCTTCGACAACACCTCCGGCCTTCTTGGCAGCATCGATACCAAGCCTCATCTGGATGAAGGTTAATACACATGACATTGAATTGATACGCGAAGTCTTACATTGTCTGTGGAAATTATACTAGGTCAGTGCTCGGTCAGCCTTTAACTACTAGTACACTTACCGAAGTAGTTCAAGGAGTCAAAGACACGGAAGATATCAAGGCCATTCTCTACAGCTTTCTTGGAGAAGTCATAGATGGCATTGTCACTGCAACAGAAATGAACAGGCGTCGCAAAAACTTCTTAGAACTTACGGATAGCTGGTATATCCAACACCATTGGCACCACGCACGAGTGCTTGGAACGGAATATTAGGCACCAACTTGCGGAGGGTGCGCTAAAGATATGTGTCAACGAGCGAGCCACAGACTCATCAGACCTCGACGGACCAACCGCTCCCAAGGATCCTCATAAAGGAATCGCATGGCAACGTCAAACGTGGCACCACCCCACATCTCCAAACTAAAAGCGTTGGCGAGGGCATAGCTAGTCTCTTTCGCGATATTGACCAGCTCAATAGTTCTTAGACGGGTAGCAAGGAGTGATTGATGAGCATCTCGCCATGTTGTGTCCATGATAAGCGTGCCTGGGTACTCTCGTACGGCTTTAGCGAAGGCCTCGGGACCGTGCTCGACGATGATGTTACGCCAACCAAACCGACACGGCAATGTAGTATCAACGGGTGGACCATCTGGGTCGTCACGATTCTCCAACTTGGGGACAACAATGTCGTCTTTGAGACCTGGTTCGCCAGACTGACCCTTGATAGAGCTTCCGTTGACTGCGAGATCTCCGAGATATGCGAGGACCTTCTGAGCACGGTTTTGGCTCTGTACAAGTTTGAACAGCTCCGGCGTATCGTCGATAAACTAAAAAAACATGAAAAAACACTGTATATCCTGGAACTCTGATACGTACCGTTGTCCAGGTCTTTCCGACAACGAAGACATCGTGTGTGAGGAGGCGGAACAAGAAGGGGATGTTGGTCTAAGGAAGGACGTTAGCTCAGTCTTGAGACCGGATTCGTTTTCGACCGACCTTGACACCACGGATACGGAACTCGACGAGAGCACGGAGCATCTTGCGACGAGCGACCTCGTACGTTGTGCCACTAACCGTGCACTTGACCAACAAACTATCATAGTGCGGCTACACGGGAATGCACACTTAAACCAAATACAACTGTAAACATTTTGGCTGCCTACCGTGATCTGTGCACCAGCGAAACCGGAAGATGCATCGAGACGAACGCCATTACCACCTGCACTGCGGTATACCTCGATTTTTCCAGTGTCTGGCTGGAAGCCAGCTGCCGCATCTTCGGTGGTGACACGGCACTGAATCGCAAACCCTCGGCGAGTGATAGCCTCTTGGGTCAAGCCAAGCTGGGGAAGAGTCGCGCCTGCGGCGATCTGGATCTGGGCAGCGACGATGTCGATACCAGTGATCTCCTCTATAAACACCACGGAACTACATTAGGGACGAAAATCATGAACGCGGCTATAAGGCTCGTACCAGTGATAGTGTGTTCGACTTGGATACGGGGATTAATCTCGATGAAGTAGTGTCTGCCCATCTGGTCGACTAAGAACTCGGCGGTTCCGGCGTTCCTGTACCCCACACTTTTGGCAAGTTTAATAGCATCGGCTAAGATAGCTTGACGGAGGTCTTCAGGAAGATGCATGGCAGGCGCGACCTCGACGACCTTTTGGTGACGCCTTTGCACTGAACAGTCACGTTCGAAGAGGTGGATGGTGTTGCCAATCGCGTCCGCCAGAATTTGGACTTCGATGTGCCTAGGGCGTTCAAGAAAACGCTCGATAAAGACCGTACCATCTCCGAAAGCAGACTTGGCCTCGGAGACAGCCCGTTGGAAGGCATTCTGGAAGTCAGATTGTTCGCGTACGACGCGCATACCACGACCACCTCCACCCATGGCGGCCTTTATGATAACTACAAAGAAGTTATCGACCAACTGCATGGAGCATATATGTGATCTGGACTCTACCTGGGAAGCCATATTCCTTGATGAACGCCTCTCCGTCGACATACGAGTTGACGGGTCCTGGTGTTCCGGGGACGACTGGTACACCAACTTTCATAGCTGAAAGATGTCGCGTCAGCCTCAGATATGCATGCTATCTTAACAGCGCATATACCCAATGTACGTGCTTTGGTCTTGTCACCAAGACCATCAATGACTTCAGGGGAGGGTCCAACGAACGCGATACCAGCTTGCTCGACCTTTCGCGCGAACTCGGCGTTTTCAGACAAGAAACCGTAGCTATGAAGGGATTCAATACTTCAATACAGATGCCATAAGTAGTAGCGGGTACCCAGGATGGATCATGTCGACGCCATGTTCGAGAGCGATTCTGATGATATCTTCCTGCGCAAGATATGCGCCAACGGGAGTCAGACCTCTCCCCACTTGATACGCTTCATCGGCCTGGTCCGGCACGTTAGCATAGACATGACTATATTTGGAGATCGCACCTTCTGGCGGTGAGCGGAAAGACGATCCTCGAATGAATAGATCGCGACAGTGTGCATGGCCAGCTCATGGGCCGTCCGGAACACTCTGATGGCGATTTCCTGGTGAATAAGATCACATTGGGGAGATCATCGAACGGAGAGTGAAAGTCAACTTACTCCACGGTTTGCTACAAGGATCTTGGTGAGGGGACCGCTGTGTCCGGCGGCCTTCCGGCGCATCGTCTGGATGTTGTGCACCGGTGTGCTTGGCGCGCTGGGCGACGCGATGAAGGTGTGGGCGAGCCTCGGAGGATGAAGAGACTGTGATGGGGCGGCCATGGTTGTGGAAGGGAATCAAGGGTAACAAAGGCCAAAAACTGGATTTATTTAAGGGAATTGGCAAGGGCCCTGTGGCAAAGATTGCTTAAGAACTCCGAGCTCAGCGTGACCCACGGTAGACGAGTCAACGCCGCCATCAGCTGTTCGCTCAAGCGTTGTCCCGTCGTTATCCGGCATTAGGACGGCATCCTCCGCATCATCTCCGCATTCATCCTCTAACTCCGTTCCAGTCTACCACACCGGCTTTCCGGAGCCTTGAAGTATGTAGAAACAAACACTCGATGTTGCTTGTGATAAGAAACCGCGGGAAAGAATCGCGTATACATCACGGTATCAGTTCCGATTAGAAAGTGGTAGAATACTCTGTCCCATGCTCTCCAACTTCTTCTGGTTATTCTTCGCAATCGCATACATGACACCCGCAAGAAAACCAACACCGATCGCAGAGACCGATCCAATCGTGATCACATCGCCAAAGAATAGCATCCCTGATGCAGCCACTGGGAGCTTGTTCAGCGCGCCAACCATGCTGAGATCTAGCATGAGTCACAGTACGCTCTCGATGATTCAAGACACGGACCTGTATGTCGTACTGCTTGTTGTCCGGATGCACCAAGCGGTAGTATATGATATGCCAACTGCTGCTGCGCCAGAGAACGCGATAGCAAATAGGAGCAAATGTCGCGTTTCCTCCGGGCTTAATGAGAACGCCTGATAGTTTGTATGCAAGATGGGACTCGGATCGGCCAGATGTGCTTACAAGTTACGGGAGAGATTCTCTGTTCGCCAGTCTTCCAAGATGATAGAAAACACGGTTAGTATAGGGATCGACAGTAGATTATTGTAAAACATCGAATCCCAGTCGGAGAAGCCTGTGATTTTGATACGTTTCCGCATCAGTAGAACCTGTCAGAGAATTATCGTTAGCATTTCTCCAAGGCAAAGCTGAAAAGAAGCTTGCATAAGCAGCGCTCGCTAAGCAATTAAGCAGCATCCAAAAGTACCCTATATGCAACCTCCTCATAACACTGGAGACGAGCTCCAGGCCAATGCCCATAGCTGCACTAGCTGGTGGCATATCGCCAGCTGTATCTCCTACGTTGCTCACATCCGTCCACGCTGCAAGTATCGAAGAAAGTATCTGATGTTTTGTAAGCGGGCATGAGGTCGTGTGCGATCCGTCGCATCGTTACAGCACGAAGCTCACCATTAATAGGAACGCGATCATTGTGAGCCCGGTTATCCGCCCACTAAACCATATAACCTCCCCGTATGCCTGGAATAGAACGATGAGGAATGCTGCTCGGCCACGAGGTGACACATACTATAAGGATAATGGTCAGGTTCTTGAAAATTGTGTAGACCGGTATGGTGAGGTATTGCTTCGAACGATTGATTCAGAAATGAAAAAGGACAACCCCACGTGTCAGATACTTACGAGACTCTTGGAACCAGTGTATATAACACTGACGAGCGAGACGCTCACAGGAAGCCATGCCTTCGCGTCCTGGGTGTCAAAATTTCGAAACGAAATGATGCCCAGCTTCTTGACAGCACACACGGATGCGATACAGACAATACTTTGCAAAGAGAGCAAAAGAAAGGTCATATTGAACTGACGCCCAGATACCACGAACTATGCTGGCGTGAATGATTTGACATGGAGTATACGTGGATAGCATACCTTGTTCACGACAGTCATGAGGATAGAGGCGATACAATAAGAGACAATCGACAGTCCTGAATGTTGGCTTAAACATACTGTGTCGAGGATTGGCATGGTATTCACTCACCAGCGGAGGAGACAACATCGCTGTCTTTTTGGTTGCCTGTCGCAATATTCCTCTTCAGTTCAGCTCTATCCTCCTCAGTTCCGTCCTTTGGTGTTGCCATGAGTCGAAGACCAGCCAAATGGAACCCGGACCGTCAAAGTCAGAATGTGGTGTCAATTCGGCAAATACACTGGGGACAGATTCGCCGGTAAAAGCGGTAACGAGGCGATGCCTGCGAACGCGCCTTGAATTTGAGTGCTTGAGTTAGCACACGGATCCAGTACTTGCCACTAACACGATATCGACGCTCCAGAATACCTGACTGCACGTGCAATGAAATAGAAAGGAAGACTTGACTTACGTGTCGACCAAAACTGATAGCTTCAGAAGCTTCAGGTATGAATCCTTACGTTGGGCTGGCCCCATGATGACTATATTTAAAAGCTGTAGTACTCATACGCCTATCTCAGTCTTACATTTGGAGAGCTGCCGACCGGCCAGTGCTGTGTGTAGCACGAGTTTACCTAGTTATATCAGGCGCGAGACTTCGTTGCTTCATATGACGTCGAGCTGGCAAGAGATTAAGAATACCACATCTAATTATCCAACCAGTGCAAGTACTACCAAGGTCCATGAAGACTACACTACCGCATCTACCCTCCACAAGGTTCCTCCAGCTGTATCGTGACCTCTTCCAGTCCAGGTATTCTGCTTTTCAGGAGAGCGTTCACGCGTTCCAGCACGCGGTCGATACTCGACTCTTTATTGCTTGGCACGTCGGACGGATGTGACCGGGAAACAGAATACGACAGTTGGACATGGATAGAGCCAATGACACTCGAGGAATCCTTGGGCCAAAATCGTGGAGAAGAATACGACGCGACACCTTCCACGTGTTCGAGCTGTATGCAGCGATACACGTCAGGTATCGTCATTTTTTATGGGATGCTTGAATGACATACCTCCTTTAAAGCCATTTCAACCTTACTTTCGCTGTCTCCCAAATCTAGGCTGAGCACCCGCCCGGTGTCAATGACGAGGGGGACTACACTTGCAACAATGAGCACAGCGATGAAGAGGGAAGCGATGGGATCAAAGCCTGTCCACCCGTAGTACTGGATGAGGAGTGTCGAGATAATAACTCCCACTGAGCCCAGGGTATCCTGATATTGTTGAGACTCAACTTTGGAAAACAAGAAGAAACATACCGCCATTACGTGTAGGAAAACCCCGCGCATGTTGTGACTGTGGCTTTCGTGAGCGTGATCGTGTCCATGGGAGTGAGCGGCATGCCCGTGTCCAACATCATGGTGATGGTGCACAGGATGGTGGTCATGCTTGAATGTGCTGGGATAAGTAGGGGAGATCGGTGAATCCACAGGAGATGACAGCGGAAATGGAACTTGAACTGCGGTTGCTGAGACGGATTGGTTGTTTTCAAGTGTAATTTGTAGTGATGGACCACGAGAATGAGGTTTTCGCCCCCTGATCGTGGAAGGCTTCGGACTGTGTTGGGTTTGTTCCACATCAGGGTGGGAATTAAAATGTGACTTGTCGGAATGCTCATGCACATGCGAGTGGGTATGCGAAGGTTCACTCTCTTGTGGTTCATGATGGTGATGGGAATGTGAATGAGGGTCCTGCTGGGGAGATGCCACAGTAGCATAGCTATGGCTGCAATGAGCACCGCTGTGCTTACGGTGATCGTAGGAATCGAGGGTATGCGAATCTGAATTCTGGTGCACATGATGACCAGCATGGTCATGGTGAGGTAAACTAGTCTCGTGTGGATGTGAGTGACTAGGATGAGAGTGCTTGTGCTTGTGGTCGTGGTCGTGCCCGTGCCCGTGCCCGTGCCCGC
Organism: Boletus subgraveolens; assembly: GCA_038092555.1. Taxonomy (NCBI): domain Eukaryota; kingdom Fungi; phylum Basidiomycota; class Agaricomycetes; order Boletales; family Boletaceae; genus Boletus; species Boletus subgraveolens. The sequence continues at coordinate 6,028 of JBBPQP010001141.1, read as the reverse complement.
ATCCATGGTCATGACCATGACCCTATACAGATCATTATTTCATTAAGCATCCCTACTCAATAGTTCAATGCACGTACATGGTGGTGATGGTGGTGATGTCCCCCCATAGCGAACATGCCAAACAAGTTTACGCCAAGTCCGAGAGAGCTGATCAGTAGGAGTTGGCTCGTCGACATTTCGGGGGGGTCTAAACTGGTAAATTGGATGTCCTCAGATCATCAGCACAACACTTGATGCATCACTTTGACTTACAGTCGCTGGACTGCTTCGAACACAATGAAGATTGAGATCAGGATAAGAAATATTCCATTCGCAAAACCCGATAATGTCTCAATCCTGCCATAGCTACAGACGAACAAAATGCATTGGACAAACTTTAGCATAATTATTTCTACACATTGGGACGCGAGAAAAACGTACCCATAAGTAAACCGCTCATTTGGAGGCCACTTGGCCATGACTGAAGCTAGTAATCCGACGCCGATAGCCAGACAATCAAATGCCATATGAATCGCTTGATATCCGCGAACTCTCAATAAACATCGAGATATATCTGTATGGACTCGCTCACCATCTGAGATGAGTCCCAGGCTATTCGTCCAAACACCGTACAGCATCTGTACGAGCATGTAACACAAATTTAGAGCTAAAAAATAAAAGATCTTTCTGGACTCGTTCTCTGAGAGAATAGAATTGAGGTAGAAGCGAACGAGTTTTGATATCGGTGTCCGTGGGGAAGACGAAGGTGTCTGATCTTTGCCGGGATAATTTGCTGTGATAATTCAAGTGAGTAAACACTCTCGCGGCTGCTATGCATCGTACCGTAGTAGAGCATCATCCCGAGCACGAGATCGATCCAATGTGGGTGCTGGGAGAATCCAAGATGTCCCAAGGCGACAGCAACGAGGAAAGCCGAAGGATAAGAGAGCAGAAACATCTGGACAGCTTGGTGAGAGTTATATTGTTTCAATTTGGTGTCTGGCGTCAAGAATACAGTATTAAGGGTGAGGAGAGGGAGAACAGCCAATGATAGCAGAGGGACGACAGGGGATGGACGGGAATCGAGCTGACGGAGTCAGGTGAAACTCCATGCATATGACAGAGAAGCTTACGAGCGCTCGCCTGAAGGCATAGAGGGGAAGGCCAAGTAATGCAGCGCCGAAAGTACTCGCGGCAGTGGTCATGGTAGGACTGATTGTAGGTGACAAGACACCCCGAAGACGCTCCAAAGCATATGTAGCTAAGCCGTGTAGTATGACGCAGGCATAGCCAGGGAGGATGTTGGCAGACGTTCTGTGGGACAGGGTGATATCAGCGAAAAAGGAGAGGACGAAGGAGGACGCCACGATGAGGGGACGCGACATCTAGCGGCGAGAATCAAGTGGTATCCCAGCGGAGGTAGAGTGACGTTACCATCGCGTCCACCCAGGACGAGGAGAAATGGACAAATAGGATAACACTGTCAGGAAGGGGGTGAATTCTGTTCTTGTGACAAGGCAACATGGTGAACGTACCGGAAAGAAGGCAGCCGATAGAGGGCAGTATATAGCGCTGCCTGCTGTACGAAGAGCAAGAGGGAAGATACGCCTAGCGCTGTCCACTACGGCATTCTGAGACAATACGAGAGATAAGAATGGGAATGACCTACTTCGATATGGGGGCCTTTTGAAAAATGCAGAGTGAAACCCTCCCAGACTAACATGCCCAAGGCACCGAAAGCGAGGACTCTGATGACGACCCAGAAGACACCGACATCGTAAGAGAGGAGGGATTCCTTCGCGGCAAAGAGTGCAAGGACAAAGATGATATTGGAGAAGAGTATCTTTGGAAAAGCAGCTGTGGCAAGTCTTGGGAAGACGAACGGGTGCGGTGGAGCAGAAAGAAGGCGGGTTGGCTGTAAACTGATCTTTCTGCGCGTCCGTGCATCCGGGGCAGACATTCCGGCGAGCGAGACCGGCGCAACTCGAGTCTCGACTTGACAACTTGGCAGCTCTCATCCAAACATGGAAATCATTTCCCATCCGCAATTGCAAGTGGATAAATTTGTGTCCCCTCCGTCTTTTTCTGCTTCACGTCTTTCAGTCAGGTAAGTCAACAGTCGAGTCTTTCTTTTTCGGATGAACACATAGATGACGAGTCTGACATGTTCCGCGCGAGGTTTCCTCTCGCTGTCCTTTGTGACGAGTCTTTATTTCTTACCATTCATGCATATCTGATCCTCATTTCACATCTCATCATTCTCCCCTTCCCTGCTGACCTCTCTTTCAACAGTATGCCCGTATCAGCAGAGGACGACTGGTCCGATTCCGACGAGGACATCGGTGCCGGTATGGAGACGCATGTCCTCCTCGGCGTTCCCGACGGGAGTGTAGAGACCGATGCCGACCTCAAAGATGCTGCAGTCTCTCGCATCGGTGGTCTTCCTGTACGAGCTCTGTCTCTTATCCAATGTACGAACAGCATGTCAATCCGGATTTAATTGTATATCGCTTTTCAAGGCGTTCTTGCCTTCACGGGAACCCCCCTTTTCCTCTTCCCAATGCAAAGTCTGCTCGAATCCTATGGAGCTCCTCCTTCAGGTGTGGTGTCCCTTTGAAGAAAGTCCCATGGACCGTGCGTTGTATGTCTGGGGTTGCGCACGCTCCACTTGTCAAAGACAGGCAGGAAGGTAGGCAGAGTCTGGTACGAGCGGGTCATCCATCTCAAATACGAACAGCATACGGGCATGGCGTGGTTTGAGGCATAATGCTGTCTATGCAGCCAAGCTCGAGAAGAAGAAAACACTCAAGGTTGGGCAACAGAAGACTGTCACCTCGCCCCAAAACTTGACAACGTCGACGAATCCATTCTCTGTGAGCACCCACGCTGATATTCATCCCTATTTTGTCAACCCGCCCCTCAGATGAAAACAACCCCCGAACCGATAACGTTTGGTCTGGGTGACCAAATTTTCGGCAATCCAGTGGTTGATATTCCCGGTCAGCCCGAGCAAGACCACAACGATGGCAGTGACGCAGAGAGCGACAACTCTTCGTCATCCGAGGACTCACTCATCATAGCTATGACTTCGACCACAGTGGTAGACTCATTCTGGACCGCAGCACCGTCCTACCCTGCAGTATACCTGTCGACACTATCCGAGTACATTCCACAGCCTTCCAAGGCAAAGACCCCGGCGAGTGCCAGGATAGACGATCCCACCGAAGCGGACGGCAAAGCCGGAAAAGATTCAATTTGGGCGCTGGAAACGTGCGAGAACTCGTTGGAGATAGATAACGTATTCGATCAGTTCACGAAGCGTGTTGAATTTACGGGAGAGCAATGTCTTCGGTGGGTCACCATTCTGCATGTGGATGATATCTGGACTTGACCGAGAGTCTGCGCCTTGCAGCTACGAACTTAGAGGAATCCCTCTACCTTTTGCATCAGACAAGGTTTTCCAACTACTATTCCCTACGACTACCCAGGCACCTCTCCCCGTCACGAAAGCTGACTTCAAGGTTGTTCAGTCAACGAAGCGTTCCTATAGCACGACATCGATCCCATCGTGTCCCTGTTGCAACTCGAACCGAGTGTTCGAATGCCAGCTGATGCCTAATCTGATCAACGTCTTGAGAGACTCGGTTGATGACAAGCATCTGGATGTACGGAAATTAACAGATGAACAAAGGATCAAGGCGGTGCAAGATGCACTCCAACGCAACAAAGGTCCGGGGAGCCGAGGAATGGAATGGGGTACCTGCATGGTGTTTTCGTGTGGGAATGACTGCTGCCTGGACGACGGAAGACAAGATGACAAGGAATGTTGGCGGGAAGAATATGTACTTGTTCAGTGGGACGAGTGAGACCAGCGATACTATGATATTCAGCAGATTCGAATACAATAAGAGCGTGCTCGTCGTTAGAGACGGCGTTGCGAGAGCTGACGTTATTTGTTGGGAAGCGTTCGTTATGGTGCTCTTCAAGTTTCATGCTCAGGCGCTCAACAGCCCATGCACAGATCACCGTCCCATCTTCCACTGTCACCAACTGATGCCCCAGACGCTCACGCTGCCTTCTGCGCTCTCCCCACCCGGCGCAGATGGCATCAACGACAACGCAGCCGAGCATGGCCTTTGCCTTGCGGGCCAAGTTCAGAGATTTCCGCATACTCGCGCCCAGCTATCCGCTATAATTCGGCAGCACAGATCTCCACTCGAGGGGTACGATGCCGATGACGGTGACGATCCAAACCGTGTCAGCACCGCCCTAGTGAACAAGGTCGCCTCACTGCTCGCCGACGAACAGGAGGACGCCCTCAAAGGCGTCCTCAAGTCCGAGTGCGGCGTCGATGACGATATGGTCAGTGCCTCCGTCCCCAGTCCGTCTCCCCTAATTTAACCGACTTCATCGCAGCTCGAACAGCATGTCCTCGACCTCATGCATAGACATCGTGACGACGTTGCAGGCGTTCCCTTTCTGTTCCTCACACCCACCCGACGCCCGTCACGCCCGTCTTCCAGGGCATCTTCTCACTCTGTACGGCTTAACAGACCTGATACCCCTTCCTCAGTTCCAAATTCTCCTTTTTCTATTGGATTCCGTAGACCACACACCCCCGTCGCATCCCCGCTTGTCAGCGGTAATACAACATCTTACATCTCCGCTCGTAGCGTTTCACCTATGAATTCACCCGTGCTTGCGCATTCCCAAGCCACCCAAGCCCACGTTCAATTCACGGCGAGCCTCCCCGCGTCGCCCATCTCTTCTCCGAGACTGCTCAGTGCTAAAGCCACAGAATTCAAACCCATCCCGCGGCCACTGTCGGCTGCTTCCTCCAACCCTGCTACATTGTCGGGCTATGGCAGAACCGAGACGCCATCGCCTGATTTGTGGTCCCACAGTCCGCTCAGGGCCACATCTAACCTCGCTATCGCTGCGCCACTTCTCCCAGATCAGAATATTCCCTCCCGTGCTGCTACACCAAGCCAACTCCGCTCCTCCACGGGAGTAGGCGAAGAAGAGGAGGAAGAAGACCCCTTTGATCCGTTCGCACCGAAGACGGCACCCCATTCGTTCCACCCAATCACAGTTACAGACTTTGATCAATGGTCTGACTCAGCCCTTTCGAGTCAATCTCTTGACGACCTTCGCGCTGGATATTACTCGACCGGGTACGATTATGATCCTCAATACGATACTCCAGACGAAGACCCGGATACGTCTGGTTACCTGACTGATGGCATGACACCCCTCGACGTGTTGAGTTCCGTCTTTGGCTCGACCCTCGCTCCTTCTGAGCTCGAAGAAGCGCTCTCTCAGAATGGATATGATTTCGAGAAAGCCATGGCTTGGCTCATCGATCGTGCATTACCATCTCCCCCTCAGCACACGCAGACGAGAATCCAACCGATGGGTGGCCGCGTCACACTGGTCACGAGGGATGGTCCTGCATCTGTGCAGCGTGGCGGACGGTCTGGCTACACGAACGTGGCAAGACAGGCTGTGAGAGGTACCAGTGCACGACCAGTGCCAGGTGGGAATCGGGTGTGCCGATACTACCTCGCTGGCGAATGTTTACGAGCGGATTGTCGATTCAGGTATAACGCATCAAACTACACTCTCCGTAAACCCTCTGTCCCTGATCTACTTATATTTACAGCCATGATCTTGAACGCGCCTTGTGCCGATTCTGGTTGCGTGGGACCTGTGCAAAGCAAGATCAATGTGAATTTTTGCACCACCTGCCCAAAGATGTCGACGTCGCCACCGTCACGAACGCACTTTCCCGTACGAGCCTGCACCACAGCGCTGGGAGCGCGACTGGAGCTTCCAATGCACCTTCAGATGAATTCCCTGCGCTAGGCTTCGACGGCTCTGTACTCGGAAGGAATAAACGGGCACATGGAAATTGGCAGCATGATCCAGGCCGTACAAGGTTCGCGGCTGCAGTAAAACGACCCGTACCAGCGCCGGTACCCACAGATCGGGCAATGGCGGCTCGGCGTGAACCACTTTCCAGCACAAATTCTGCTGACAATCTCCAGCT
>JBBPQP010001140.1:0-12742 GCA_038092555.1 Boletus subgraveolens | reverse complement strand
CTTCGTGGTGACCGACAATAAATATTCCTAACGATAGCGCAGAGACAAGAGAATTGTATACCGTACATGACCGTAGGGATGGAACACAGGGGTGCCAATGCATTGGATGAGATGATCAGATTTCCCGTCCTATAATGCGTATAAGTGACACCTCACCGGCACCGGGTTCTCGGCCAAGTCCCTTCACTGAAGCCGCTCAATTGAAGTAGTATCACAGAACGTAAAAATCAATATAAAATACAAAAAGAAAGAAACCGGTGCAATACCAGACGTACGCCTCATCGCGACGCTCACCGCTGCAAACGCGCATTGCTCTTTACACCCCTTGCAGCAGCAGCCCCATTATCCTCCTTCGATACGGTCTATCATCGTCCGGATCGTCCGACTCCCCGCGCGACCTGGCACACTCCCCCCGCTTAGAGTCCGCTGCGATGCAAAAAAGACACGGAAACCACCTGTCAACACCAACATCACGCCCACGCCCAAACCCACACCAGAACATGACACGTACATTTAGCCGCCCTGGGCTCAAGCTCGTCCCAATCATCCCCTTCGTCGCTCCCATCCGACCCATCATAGTTACTTAGTTCGCCGGTACTCTCTTTGGAGACGAGGTCTGCCTCGAACTTGGACCCGGTGTCTGATTCCTCCTCGGAGTCGCTCTATCGACAAGAGACATGCGTTCGGCATCCCCAACTGGTTTGTACGACGACATGGAAACCGCACCTGTACATTACCACCATCGAGGAAATGGCATCCACCCTGCTGGGAGAAACCATATGGATTTTCGTTGATCGTCTTCTTGATCGGTCCCCAACTCAAGTTGACAGGACCGAGCTGGACGGAATGTCGACAGAGCTGGATACGTCACCCTGCGTAGAGATTAGGATTAGTACACATACAATGATAGTTCTAAGGGAACAACGCGCTCAAGCCAATTCTTGACATCGTCCGGTGGAGTGTTCGGTATCGGGCTGATGTGGAGCAGCCTTTTCGTAAAAGCTTTGAAAATAAGGGCGAGCTAAAATTGTTTGAGGGAGAATTGGACACGTTCCATGGATGCAATTTCGATCTCGTTGAGAGTGACAACGAGGAAAAGAGGGTCGATGAGGTGGACAAGATATTCGGTGGTAGGTTGTAATTAAAGGTTGGTTCGGTAAGGCACACCCTCGCACGACAACTCTCGGAAACGGAGGCAGATGTTTAACAAGGAGGTTAAGCTCTTTGCGGAGCGAATCGCAGAGGCCGCTTCAATTTTGATATACTGGACTGGGTTGTTATATATCGGACCCTGACTGGATTGTAAACAGACCAGAGAAACTGTCAAGGTTGACGCTCCTTTGGGTTCTGGTTGTTCTCTTGATCTCATCCTCATCGCCGTAATTGTGCTTCCCCTTCCCCTTGCCCCATCAAACTGAACGTCATGAGATTTAAGTCTACACCGAGTTACTCAGCGGGATCAACACAACGCGCTCCATCCCACATTAAATCGCCGGCTACTTCCGCCTCGAGGCAGCGACCGGGCGTGATACGCGGAGCGGATCGCCTTAGGGGGTCGTAGGCCTTTTCACCGTATGAACACTAAGATCGGCTCTGGGACGTCGAACCAGAATCCGGTGCCTTGGCATTCCCAGGGAGGCGTGTTGATGTCGATGACGTCCAGGACGCCCTTGTGCCTGCATCGATGTGAGTAGGTGTTGTACGTGTGTAGGGCAGCTCATGCTCGATTTTGTAGAAGCCTATTGGGTTGCGGTTGTGAGCGTGAGATGTGTCGGCGGTACTAACCAACTTACCATACATGACCGTGACCATGTCCACAACTGGAAGCAAACTCGATCACGAACATGCGACATCCAGGATCACCCTGATACGCCACGTTTTCTTCGTGTCCATATCGTAGAAGCGCTGTTGTCAATAGGCCTCCCTAGAGACTTGCAGCGAATGACACACGTAACGCCCCTGCAGGCCATGCTGAATTTTAACAACAACATGACGCTTTTTCACGATTGTATTGATAACAGCCTCCTGATGCAAATACAATGGATTGATCTCCCTCGCATTACGCAGCACGTGTTGGATCGTCTCGGAAAATGGTTCGTCAAGGTTCCCTGAGAAAACGTTCCGTTCGGGAACTCAAAGGCCGTGAAAACGTGTGACCTACATGGTCTCGCTTCTTTTGCGTCAAAAGTGTGGCGGTCGACAATTTGGGTCCCTGTACCATTTCCTGATCTCGAATGTCTTGAATAAGTTTGGCGATGAAAGGTCGCTCCTCTGGACATGGGATCGTCAGCTTGACATCGGGCGGCGCAGCTTTGGTGCGGGCTTTGGACTTTGGGTTGCCTGGACTGTGGGAATCCGCGCAGCCTCCAATAATTTCATGGATTTTACCAAACTAACTTAAGCCACGTGGAGCCTCCTGCGCTATCACATCACCGCAAGCATCACCGACACTCATTTGTTGCACATAGCTAAGTAGCACATGATTAGCGTTCGCAACGGAGTAATTCTACGACTTTTCCGCACCACGAAGCAAATGATGAGCACTATGTTTCACTTTGAGTCCTTCAAAGGAAAGGGGGACCAATAATAGGCTCTACCCAATTAGGCGAAGCATTTTCCCGTCCACAGCACCTGTAATCCCACAGTGTCCAACGTTCTTCGGATCCACCACCTCCCAAGCTATCAGTCGTGTTTCACTCATCTTCCAGCGTTCTTGATCACCCCTGCAATGAAGGCCACCCTCGAGAATCAAATCGGACGCCTCCGATCCCGCATCGCCAGTGGAGGCTCATCTCCGGCAGCTGCCCAGCATTCAGATGTATCCAACATGCAACCCAGCACAATTCCCAGCGCTTTGAACACTCTTCCGACTCAAGCCTATGACACAGACGCTCTCACTCTCGAGACCCAGCACACAGATTTAGATATGTCCGAGGTCGCAGATTCCGTCTCTCTTGAGCCACACTCCGATGACTCGAGCATTGCCAACATGCCGACGAAACCTTCGGATGTTGCTGACTTCATGCAGCACATTGACTTGGACGTTATGGAGAAATTTGGACGCTTCAGAATTCTCATCATCGGCAGGGCGAATGCCGGCAAGACAACCATCCTTCAGAAAATATGCAATTCGACAGAACACCCGGAGATTTACGACGATCAGGGGGAAAAGGTAAATTGAACAACCTAAGATATATTGGATGCTAATGCCGTCGACATGTGATCAGGTCGATTCCGTGATCAAGGGGTCCAGGGAAGTGAGTGTCATAGCTACTGTGAATGTCGTTGAAGTGTCTTTGCGAGCCATGTTACTTGCGCAGCGTGGACTCCATGACATCAATTGTGAGATGGTTTTCAAAAGCAACAACAGATTTATTTTCCATGACTCTCCTGGATTTGAGGCTGGCCGTGAGGATGAGTTCGAGAAGATGAAGAACTTCATCACAGACCGTGCCAGTACAACCTTTCTCAGGAAGCAGATCCATGCCATATGGTGAGTGGGTGTATTGTATTGAGTTCCAACTACTGCTTTAATGTGAGCAGGTACTGCATCCCAATGGATCAGTTCCATCGTGCTGTCAGTGTTGCAGAGGAAAGGTTTTTTGGTGAATGTGACACTAAGAATGGTGATGAATTCTTGTTGATGATATGTTCTGAGCTGATTGGTTTGTGTGCTAGTGCCAGTTGTGGTACTATTCACCAAATGTGATGCTCTTGTAGCACAGGCATTCTGTCCTGATGACCTACCACTACCTCTAGAAGATCAACTGGTAAGGCAGAGGAAGTGTGCTGAAGAGATGTTTGCCAAGAGAAATATATGGGGGGATCTGTGTGAGATGAAATTTCCTCCACAGGCATCTGTAAAACTGGAAGGTTTGTGCATACGTGCCTATGCTCTCATTTCTCATCTATTTTATTGACTATATTACCAGAAATGGATACATCTGATGCAGGATGTAACATATTGTTGGAACAAACTACAGCTGCATTGAATGATGCATCATTGCAGAGATTGTTGGTTACAGCACAAGAAAAGAATATCCTGTTATGCACTGAGTATGCAATCATATGGTGAGTAAAATAGTTTTTGAATGGAAAATGTAAATACATTGATGCCAAATGGCATAAAGTGTCTTGGTGCCTTATATTGAGATTAGCACCATTCAAGAGAGAGGTACTGATTTGGGTGAGGCATTGGCAAGTTGGTTTCCACACACACAGGTAAGATTTCAAGTTGGTGGAAAAGAAATTTCAGTTAACAAATTGATCATATGTTGATGGATTGTTAGGTAATTATGATGACATGAAGTTATAAGAGAACTAATTTATTTATTTATTTATTCCATCCATGAAGAGGGTATGTGATATATTATGCATTGAGGTTATGGTAAACTTACACATGGATAGGATGTAAGTGGTGCATTAAAACAAAAATATTCATTATAACCAATTCTACTGCTGTTATGTTAATAGCAGGTAAGCAATCTGATAGGGATTTGGAGGGTGTTACTGATGAATTGATGTGTATTATTGTTTCAAATTCAAAGGGAGTAAGTCATATAGAAATATATGCAAATCAGCAGCTTATTAATGTGTTTTGTTCATGCTACTGCTGTCTTTTTTACCATCAGGCAGTAAGTGATCTGATATTCAATGAGAAAGAGTATGGCTAATGGATTAATACTTTTGTGATGTAACATGGTAGGGAGTGAGTGGTCTAATTACATCAGAAAGCTACAGAACTAAGGATTTCATATGGATGCCTGCAACTATTATTGGGTATAAAGATGGTAAGTGATACATGGATGAGAAAACCATGATTTTATTGACAAGACTGTTTATCTTAACAATTACTATTTCAACAATAGGTTGTAGGTGATCAATTGTGTATTTTAAGGCCACATGTTGATTATAAGCCTATGTGCTTTGCATTTCATTGATAGTTGGTGAGTATACTATGTTAGTATAAAATCAGAACACTATTAATGAAGCTGCATCCTGCTGCTTTTCCACTGATATGTAGGTTGTAAGTGGTCTGCTATGGATTTGAAATGGAAATGACATGAACTCTTATGTACTCCTATTAATAGGGGGTAAGTGGAGTAATGTGGATTTGAAATAAGCATGCTACTAATCAGCATGTCCTTTCCTGCTCACCCATTGATAGGGGGTAAGTAGTCTAATGTGAATTTGATGTAAAAAGACTATTGATCAGCATGCTTTCACTTGGTCTTCCATTGACAGCGAGTAAGTGGTCTGAATTGATGAAAATGAGAGTTCCACTGATCAACATGCCTTCATTTGCTTTTGCATCAATAGGAAGTAAGTGGTCTGACATGGATTTGAAATGAGAATACCACTAATCAACATGCCTTCATTTGCTCATTCATTAATAGCTTGTAAGTGATCTGACATGGATTGAACTGAGAATGCCACTGATTAATATGCCTTCATTTGCTCTTTCATTGATAGCTTGTAAGTGGTCTGACATGAATTGAACTCAGAATACCACTGATCAACATGCCTTCATTTGCTCTTCCATTGATAGCAAGTAGGTGGTCTAATATGGATTGAATTCAGAATGCCACTGATCAACATGCCTTCCTTTGCTCTTCCATTAATAGCAAGTAAGTGGTCTGATACATATGGATTGAAATGAGAATGCCACTGATTAACATCCCTTCATTTGCTCTTTTATTAATAGCGAGTAAGTGGTTTCATATGGATTGAAATAAAAATGCCACTGATCAACATGCCTACATTGCTTTTCCATTGATAGTATGTAAGTGGTTTGACATGGATTGAATGAGAGTTCCACTAATCAACATGTCTTCATTTGCTTTTCCATTGACAGCTTGTAAGTGGTCTAATATAGATTTGAAATCAGAATTCCACTGATCAATATGCCTTCATTTGCTCCTCTATTGATAGCTTGTAAGTGGTTTGACATGGATTGAAATGAGAATACCACTGATCAATATGCCCTCATTTACTCTTCTATTGATAGCGAGTAAGTGGTCTGATATGGATTGCACTCAGAATCCCACTAATCAACATGCCTTTATTTGCTTTTCCATTGAAAGCGAGTGAGTGGTCTGTTATGGATTGAATTCAGAATGCCACTCATCAACATGCCTTTATTTGCTCTTCCATTGATAGAAAGTAAGTGGTCTGATGTGAATGTGAAATTAGAATGCTGCTAATGATATCTTTTCATTCTTTTTACTTTCATAACTATTCCATATGTAGTTTGTAAGTGCTTCTACATATATGTGTGAGAAAATATTGGTTAGTTATTTTTTTTCCCTTTTTTCCTATTGACAGGAAGTAAGTGATTCAATTTTAAATGACAAGAAGTATATAATTGATCAGTTAATGTTTGCTTTTATTTCATAGGAGGTAATAATATGCTGTCTATTGACAAATTGGATCACTAATATACACATGCCTGATCCCAATGCTTTGTACAAAATAGAATGTAAGTGTCTTGTTTTATAATGGACATTTGCATTCTACTCATTAAACTTGTTATGTCGATGTAAAATCTGCTATAATTTTATTATTCTTAAATTATTTGTAGGTGGTAAGTGTCATCTTGTTATTTTGATGACTTGTGCTACTATGAATTGATACACTTATAGGATGTAAGTTTGTATTGTAATGCAATATTTTGTGCCATTTACATCTATGCTTTGTTGACATTTAGCAGGTAAGGTATCTCAGCTATAATTTACATATTCTTACCTATAATTGAATAGACAGTCAGTTTTTACCCTCAAGCTTCATATATTACATCTAATGTCATGCAGATAGTCACCAATCCTCAGTCCCATATGGTCAATCTTTTACCATTTGATTATACTACATATTTGCTAAAATAATCTCATGTTTTCCAGCATTCTCTTCAGACAATAGAGGCAGTGTCCATGGTATGTCTATTCTTGGAAATATGTTTATTATGTATGTACATGAATCCATCATGTATATAGTCTAAAAAGCCAGCCCAATCAAAGGAAGAGATTCTTCAAGATGGCATTGGTAAGTCAATTAATTTTGAATTTTGATAACTTTTACACATATCTCCCTCAGCAGACCATTTGCTACTACTACAATATTCCTTTACTCTGGTCCAAAACAAATCTGAGGACCCCTTTTCCTTGGCAATGGAAAGGTATACAGCATCTGGGATATCTGCTCAGATATCCAAGAAACTGGATGAGCTCTTTGTCAAATATTCTGCTGCAAAGAACTGGGAGGAAAAAAAGAAATTTGTCATGGGTGTAATCTTGCACCATCCTTTGTGTAGGTAATCAATTGACTAGTAGCTTTCATTTACTAACTTGAACTCATAGCAAGTGACATTGGTTATTAAGAATTGAAGGAGGTGTTGGAGTTCCAGTGGCATTGGTTGCAAGGATTGGAGACAGTGTTCTAATTTGTCAAAGAATGGCTCACTTGCTTGACCACCTTGGATGATATGGGTGGTCACTTGATTAGCTGTGAACCTGCATGATGAGTATACCAATCATACATACCATGGTTATTCCATGTGACTGGAGGGACAAGTAATCATCCATTGAGTTGTTCATCATATTCCAGCTCTATTGAAATCACACCAGAGTGACAACACGAAGCGCGAAAAATGCCAATGGCCATATCCAGGCCTGTTCCCACGCGACCAATGGAAGATCGGTCAGACCCTTAGCTCTACATGAGCATCGTCAGGCGATTTAGACGAACAAGATCGGATGGCGCTGTTGTTGGTCCCGCTGTTCTGAAGAGTTTACAGTGGCCGTACGGCTTGAAGAAAAAACGTATAAAGACGTGCGCGTGATAACGGTCGTGGTGCGGAAAACAAAAAAGACAAAAAGACAAAACAGAGCACAACTATGAAGATGCATAAAGTTTGACAACGCCGTCCGCGCCAGCGCTGGCCATGAACGGCAACGAGGGGTGAAATTCAACATCCAACACGCCCCCTCCCGCCTTCTCTCGGTTCGTCGTCACTTCCTGCGTACATGTCCGCGAACCAAGCAAATCCCAGAACCGCGTCGAGCAATCGTGCGAACCCGAGACGAGCGAGAAACCAGCGGCGTCGATCGATAACGAGGTGACGCCATCCAAGTGGGCGGGTATCGTGTGTGTACATTGTCCTGTCATTTTTGCATGAGTAGGTCAGACGGAAAACGGGGTCTCAATGGGATCCGCACCAGTGATGATGTCAAAGATACGGATAAACTTGGCCTCGTGAACGGTAACGATGAAGGACATCGTCGGATGTGATACGAGCCGGTTCACTTGCGTCGCAGGTGTCCCGTCTGCAAAGAAAAAGGTTAGCTTATCAATGGAGACATGGAAAAACAAATGAGGAACCTACCGTACGTCGCATCCGTAGCCAATCGTGAGACTTCTGTACCAGTCTCAATGTCAAATATCTTGACGACCGCATTTTGGTATGCCACAGCCACCTTCTTCAAGTCTGTCTTGATGGCTTCGACCGCTGTAGCACCGGGCCCATCCTTGTCATCTTCCCCATCCGTGCTTTCTCGTTCCAAGTCAGAGTAACCCCATGACAACCGGAGTGGCCACACTTCTAGCACACTCACATCCCAGACCTTCACAGCCCCCTCAGCGCCTCAGCTGACGAGCGTGCTTTCGTCCCTGACAAGTGCGAGATCCCATACAGCATCCGTGTGGCCAATAAGCTCGTCCCGAGAGGATGACTCATCGTACGGTGCATAGATCGTGTGAGAGGGTGACGGAAGTGCCCATACCCGGATGCTCGAGTCGAGCGATGCACTGTACAACAATTGACGCATTGGGGCATGCACAAGACGGGTGATGGCAGCAGAACGACCCCGAAGAGTAAGCTGAGGCTCACTCTCTGTCGTGACACGAGTACTGTGAATCCATGAGTGACGCACAAGTGAACAAGAACCTCTCGACGCACGTAGAGGATGCCAGACTAGCTACGTCCATACGCCATATTTTGACAGTACAATCATCACCGCCAGTGGCCAAGCACAGTTCGGTGGGGTGGAATGCGAGTGCACGGACTGCGTCGAGATGGCTGGAAAACTAGCGATCAGCCAACGGTTTACCAGAAATAGATCGGAAACGCACTTCCTCAGTGTCCGTTTAGCTTTCCAGAGTTTCGTGTTTTCACCATCCGCCTCATCCACAACACCAACCGCCTCGCTTCGATCCTCTTCCTCGCCGACTTCCTCTGGCTCCTCGTCCTCAGTTTTCGTCCACTGTTGCTCGTAAGATGACCGTAACTTCTATTTCCATTCTCCAGCGTCATCAGGACGGAAAATCATCGTCGTTTGCTTCGGAACGTCACCCTCTTGGCGGATCCCGTGAATCTGTCCAGTGCCGTCCTGCTGTTGTTGTGAGGGCTGTGTTTGTGACTGGGAAGAGGGTTGAGACGGAGCAAGGTTGCGTTTTAGTTGGTTTTCTTGTAGTTGCTGAGGTTGGGTCTGGACCGGAGCTTGCTGCTGTTGCTGGTAACATGCCGGCCCCAGTAATGGCAAGCTGATTCACTCAGTCAAGCGGGGCCGAGGACGCAGGTACATCTCCGGGACCGGACATGATACCGATAGCGCCAGAACCAGTGCCGCCTCCAAACATCGGGAACTCCTTTCCAGGTACACCGCCCACGCCAGCGTTGTTGATCTCGGGACCAGCCGAATCAGGGAGCTGTTTCCCAGGTCGCCCGTTGTATATCGTACCAAAGGGAGAGGGTCCTTGTCCTTGCCCCACACTCACCATACCTCCGACCATTCCGCCGCCGCGAAGTCCAACTCCCCCGGTAGCACCAGAGTTCATGACGTTGCCACCGAGACCCATGCTTGGATTCGGGTTGGAGAGGAGTGGACGGTTTGGAAGTGGGTTCATAGCTTGAGGTGAAGTTGGATACGATATTTCTTGGGAACACTGTTTGAGGTATCCTTGCGCGCGATTTGGGATCACGTCCAGTTGGAGCCTAACTCAAAACAGTAACCGTGGATGGTGCAGAGGCGGGAACGGGAGGAGCACCACTAGGAACACGGGGAGCGACGCCATTCGGTACTTTCTCAGATGGAATGGGCGAATCTAGAGGATGAGATTTCACATTACACGACTGACAAGGAAAGAAACACAAAAACCGCATACCCTCACTTCGAAGTGAACTCTCACCGCTCCAATCTGTATGACTCTGAACGACATCTTTTGCGCTTCGCTGAATAGCAGTTAGCTTGGATGGGGTGCTGTTGTGTGCGGGGGAGCAAGTTGTTATGAACTGTATGCGTCACGGAAAAAAAAGCGGGGCGTGAGTAAGGCTACGTGGCGAGCGAGTGAGCGACGGGGCCTCACCGTCCCATGCGGAGAGCATAGTCGGGCATCTTGATACCTCGCATGAGATCCAATTTGACATTCCCGAATGAACGACGCTCTCCGTCGAGAAGGAAAATGCGCGCCTACAATGAGTAAACGGTGAGCACGGTGCACACGATGGCATAGGATGGAGGCATCCCAGATCCTGGAATGAGGGAAACAAAACGCGCGGCAGACACAGAGATGGATCGAGGCAGAAACGGAGGGGAGAATGTGGACATAAAGCGCGATGATACTGACCCTCACCTCTCGATCTCCCACTCGTTTCTGCCGTGCTCGTACCGACGCCATTCTGTCTGCAAAAAGTGCAAGACACTCGACAAGGTGAAGTCCTGGCCATTTCGGGGTGGAGGTGGAGGTGGAGGGATGCCCGGGTTGACGGAACGCGTTCTACTGCTGGGATGGTGGGCCCTGGTTTCCCTGCGGGTTGGGTTGGAGTGGAGGCACCTGGAGTGTGCCCAGCATGAGGATTTGGACTGTCTGTAGATGGTGAATGCTGGGCGGGACTTGTTGGTTTGGAGGTAGAGTTGCGGTATTATTTTGGGCGTGGCAAGCACCGTTCAGTTGATGAAGCACCTCGCGTTGTTGGGAAGCGACGAGGGTATTCTGCGAGTGCTGCTGCTGTTGCTGCGTCTGTGCTGGGGACTTGAGGTTCAAAAGGAGGTGAGCATCGTCCGAGGCGACGAGCGGAGCACTTGTTGAATGTCTGCTGTCTACAAACGCTGTTCGCGACGACGGGCTCTTTTTATCGACGACGACGACGACGACAAAGAAAAAGATGGCCCAACAAAATCCAGGGACACCCTACACGATGCTCATCACCACCCCCCTTTCAATTTTGTTTGTGTCCCAGTCCGAGTTCCAAAACCTAATCTGGGTTTGAGATTTAATTAATTATCAACATTTTGGTGCCAATCTGGCAAGTGCAGCGCAACTCGCGAGGTTGATCAACCAACAACTGGGATGCCAGGGAAATCCCCTCATATCGAATGATACCAGTTGATTCATCGCGAAGATCATTGATTGCATCAATCATCCAGCTCTCAGGACAGACGTCCCTGCAGCCTTGGCTCGAGTACAAAATGTTGCTGCTTTCCAGGCTCGTTCTTTATTCTTCCATTCGCTCTTCGTCCCACAACTTTTTCTTCACTTTAAACTTTGTAACATCTTTGAGAGATGTCTTCCGTTAACTCCAAGTTCGTCGCCGTTGCACTCACTTGCGCACTCCATGCCTCCCTACAAGCGTAGCGTTCAATGGCTTCAGCAGAACGGCCCTGCTGCTAAGGCACTCAACGACCAATACACAAATCTGACAGCCAGCTCGTCTTGTAGCAACGATGGCGACACTACATGTGTCAGTGGTCAATTCGCAACCTGCTATCAGGGTAAATATATCACCTCTGCCTGCCCTAGTGGGTGGGCGTGCGCCCCTATTCCCAACGAGTGGGATGCGGGAACTACCACTACCTGCGACACCAACGATAACATTGCATAGTGGTTCCTCAAGCTGGCGTTTCCGAGTACAAGAGGTCGTTGCCGCTTGCAGAGTAAGCACGTACATGTTCCCATGTTGCATGGCGCTGACGCACTCTTCCTTTAGGCGTACTTCATAGCTTCAGCGAAATGGTCCCGCTGCTAAAGCGCTGAACGACCAATGCGCAACATTGACCACCAGCTCGCCTTGCAATGATGGTGATATTGCGTGTATCAATGGGCAGTTTGCGGCCTGCCACGAGAACGAATACTTGACGTGGTCTTGCGCGAGCGGCTGGACGTGCGCCCCCATTCCCAACGAGTGGGACGCGGGGGCTAGTACTACCTGCGACACGAACGAGGACATTGCATGGAGATTCTCTCAAGCTGGCATCTCCGAGTTTTGAGAGAAGGTGCGTTGCACTCGGTTTCTTGATGAGATCTTGTCTGAAATTATGCGCTAGGTATCGTCAAGGGTAATTTGATCGGAAGCGCGATGACGGCTTGTAGTTAGTGGTATATATTTTGCTGCTGGTCAGCTTTTTATTCCTCCACACTCGTTTAATGTATGTGACGGCCGAAATGGCTTGTGAGGGCAAGGTGTCCGAGGCGGGTGTATTTTTGATTGGTCCAGCGTTGGCTTTTTCGCTGGCGGTTACTCACACACGGTCATCTCTTGATCCTGCGCAGTCTCGTCCTATTCCCGTGTTTAACTTATAACACTTCCATAATGTCTGGCTCGTCGGCACCATAGCCTCAAATTTCACGCCGACACCCACAGAACTCGCCCTCGTCAACCAGATCTTTACCCAAGTAGACACCCAGAAGATTGGCATCCTTACCGGCGACGTCGCAGTCAGAGTATTCGGCGGAGCAAAGCTCGCACCGACGG
>JBBPQP010001139.1:0-12746 GCA_038092555.1 Boletus subgraveolens | reverse complement strand
CAACGACATGCATGATCAAACGTCATTCTGTCACTGATATGGCGATTGGCATGATACAAAATATGTAGAAAGCGATGTCACTGCCGGATAGGCCACTTGAACCACCAGACACCTGACCACCATGCAGGATCGAGCTAGCTGGAAATGCGCAAGCTCCCACCTACGGTGGTACTATGGTGAATCGGTGATTGCGCGCGAGTGAGCCCGCCCACGAGGTATCGCGGGACCACAAGGTGGTCGGGTTGTTTGCAAATACCGGATCAGTCGTTGGAATTCACGTTCGCAGTGGAATGAGATAGAGTGATCATGTCCGTCTTTTCGGTGAAGGTCCTACTGTGCATCGAGCCTGCAGCCTACGAACCGCCGCTTCGGGTATACTCCGTTTAGCGTTTGACACAGATTACTGAACGTCAATTAGGCCCTTCATGAAGACTTACATACTCGGGGTTCGTCGGGACGGAACTTATATTGCATGCTTTGCTCGAGAACGTTAGATCCTTGGATAGCTTGATCTTGAGACTCGGGAAGATGCATTGAACAGCATTTTCGTGGATTTCGAGCGGAACTGTGATGCGCAGGTCACCCAGAGAATGGCAAGGACGGCAGATACTCACCAAATTTCGGTTCGAGAACAAGAAACGAAAAGATATGTTATTTTGTGTGAATCGAAGAGGTTGACAACCTCGTCAATCTTGTCGTTCGGGGCCATTCACCTCTTGCTATCAAGTTGGTGGACAACCCTGACTGCGCAGCTAAGGGTGACGATGAAAATGAAGAAGGAAGTGAGCTTCTGAAGTTGCTGTTTGCGGCAGGGTGTGAACATCGGGTTCAACAGCTCGCCACATTCTCCTCGCTCGCTTATACTGTACTCGCCCTGATACCACCATGTCTACGATTCTTACCGCTGATGACCCCGGTCCTGAAACGACCAGCTCATCGGTGTTCACTTCTACATCATTCCAATATGCTGTTACCCATGTCTTTCTTCCTGTCCAACTTCCCCGCGACACCGACTACACCCTAGAGAACGACCTTTCACTAGCTCGCGCAGTGTCCACTGCCGCCCATACTTATAGCGCACACGTCTGCGGGACTTCTGAGCCCCGTTGGCATCGCATCACACAGATGCTCGACAATTTGCAAGCCTCCGTCCAGTCTGAACGCCTGGGCAGAGACCATGTCATCTCCCAACTGCGCGGAATGCGGACAGGAGGTACGTCCACAGGTTGCTTATAGATCCGTGCTGATAATATATAGATATCCTTGCGTTTTTTATCCGACCTCAGAATGCAGCAATTATCCTCACGAAACGGGAGAACGACACCCTGTTCGAGTCATTTGAAGTGTCCCCACGGAGTGAAGCTGTAGAGACAACTAGGGGTTCTCTGATATGCTCGTATCCTGGCTCGGCCGTTGGGACGCCGAACAACGTGTTTGACGATCGGGACTTTCAATCTGAACTCGCCTATTTTCTGTCTCACCCCTACGCCGTCGACTCGGATCTTCCTCCCCCCCCAACTGGTCCGCAATATATCACTGCACTGTTGACTGGGATTTTGCGATGTATTGGTCGCACTACTGACATTCCGCACATCACCAAACGGGTTCGCGATCATGTTGGCCAGTGGCCACGTGATTATAACAGAGCCGAGGGTGGTTGGCGTCGCTCGCCTCTCTGGCTTCTCATCAGGGTTGCAATCCAGATGTCCTTTGATCGTTCTCCTCTTGGACGTGCTTCCTACAAACGATTTATACTATTCTTCACATGCACCCTTGCAAGGGATCCAAGCAATACAAAACTTTCCAGTGATCTGCTTCATTTGATTTCATCTAAAGTTCTTGGACGTTTAACCAAGATTCGCTCCACTACCCCCGACTGGCTCTCCGAACTGGCGATGAAGACATGTGCTTGTCTTCGAGATATCCTTGACAACAGGTGGAACCAGCTGAGCGCCCCCCCATCATCCCCATTTCGGAATCCTTCCCAGGGTGACCTCGCCAGGGACATGCAACTCTCGCTTGTGGACAGTTGTGAATATATTCGCAATGCTCTTACGAATTCTGGTCACGAACGCCTCGGTAATCCCTTCCATCCCATCCACCATCGCCGTGGCACTATCGATGATTTCTTGTCATCGAATGGTACCTTTTTTAAAGAAGCACATGATGCTGACCCCGACGTTACTCTCTATGACGTCGAACGATCGGTTGAACAGGACATCGACAATTGGTTTGCCCATGTCACGGATGTGGGCGAAGCATGCGCACAGCTCGAGATTTTGATGGATAAATACTTGATAAATGCTAGCACCAGCGGTCGACTCGCTGGAAATCCAGAAGAGATATCCATCATGTTTCTGGCTGCAATTGAGCTTTTTGTCGCACTGGACAAGCTAGTTGTGAAGGAGATTCCCATGCTCGCCGACTACTCTCCTGCAATTCCGATAGCTCTCCTGGAAGGCATGCTCCTCCGCAAGACAACCAGCCTGCATCGCCTTTCTCGTGCATACCAGTATCTCTCTGCGCGCCAGTCTCAATCACGTCCGGGATGGTCTGTACTTTCGGATGAATTCACCGAAGACAGTTTCCCTGTCCGTTATTATGACCAATCCTCGCATCTCCAACAACTGAAAGCACGCATTGAAGAAGATGTTTGGGTCGCTGCACGTGCCAGCCTGGACGAGAAAGTTGGTAGTTTCGCATACATCTATGATGGAGACGAAGAAGATCAACAGCAGCTGTCTGAACGAAGGCTACCTGAAGACACAGAGATTTCCCAGTCGCCGTTGCCAGCATTGCCCTTGCATGCCAAGATTGTTATATTTGAACTACAATGCCCGCCGTGCGTTCGTATCTGGCGTTCTGGCGCTTCCCGCATTCTCCATTATCTCTACCACCCCATTGATGATCGTCAATATAATCACTCGTTCGATGCAGAGAAAGAAGACAATCTACTCGTGCATGTTTCTGCATTGCGACCTTACTTTGTCGACCGCAAAGGACCACCGCTCTCCTTCCAGATGCACTTGGCCTATTTTTATCCAGGCCGTTCGCAATCTCGAAATAGTCCCACACTACGTTATGCGGTTCAACACCAGACACGCGATCTCGGAAGAAAGCTTGTGGCGCATCTCTCAATACGGCAGGCACTGGAGTACTGCCATGATTTGAAGCTTTCGTTCAAGTTTCCATACAGCTGGAAGTATCTGGATCCCGCCTCTCACACTTCCAACAAGGTCTTGGCTACTCAATCGGACTGTCCTGCGGATCTCTCCCTCGACGAATTTATCGCATTTGGAAACTTGCGGAGCGGTGGCTCGCTCCAGTGGCTCAACATCCTGAAGGGGCTACGCAGTAGAACACTCAACCTCCGTCGTCACAATATGCAATATCTCCTCGCACAGGCGGCCTTTCAAGTCGGACCGCTCGATTTGAATACAGGAGTGTGGGTTTGGCACAAAGAGCTCCAAGAACCGTCCTTTTGCGACGCCCTTCTGGATGAGCTCGACAGCTTGTTCGCGGAGGTCGGAACTGGCTCGATCGACTCGGTGATGATCAACACTATTTCTCTCTTGCTCACTCGCGTGCTTGCATCGAGCCCAAGCGAATGCGTCTCGGAGCGAACCATTGCGCTTCTTCGGAGTGTGCGCAGGAAGGCATTCGGCTGGGTGCAAGAGCTATCATACAACCTAGCAATGGCACCTACAGATGAAGAGCGCAGCAATCTCTTGCAGGACATGGCTGCCACTTGTCGAAGCACATTTGATGGTGACCTTGCTGCTCTCTGCAAGCTCTTCCATTCTGCAGAAGATGTCGATGCGCTGCTTTCTTGCGCCTTCTTAATATCTGCACTCCGCCCTGCTGAATCCCGACCACCCTCTGCTAGCTTCAACTCCTCAGTCATCGATGCCAAGTATTCGCGACTACTCCTTCAACGAGACCGGTGTCTCGCTTACGCCCTCGAGGGAATCCTGAGGGCTGTAATCCTCGCAGACGTGTCAGATCATGGTGTTGACCTTGCAGTTGGCAAGATTTTTGCTAGCCACAAGCCAAGTCCACACAAATGGGAGCAGTGTCTGAATGCTTGTTGGTTTACATGCAGAACCAAAGCAACCGGGGACCAACCGTCGCAAACGGTGTACGTTAACCTACTTGATAGTGTGCTTCGAGTAGATGGTCAACCATTAGGTGGATTGCCACGTGCGATTAGGGACTCTCCAGAATGCCGGCAAATCTTTCGTGATGTGCGTACACGCTTCAGCTTCCGGTATTCACACTTGTTCCTAATCAGAGTTTTCAGCAAGGCTTCTTTCTCATCCCGTCCAATCTCCCAGGAATGGATTTCACGACCTTCCCCACGACGTCCAAACATAAGGTATGCGTACTCACCCTACGTCATATAACTATGATGGACCAAATATGCACAGGTGCACTTTTCGCTACGAGGCAACGACCTGGTGGTTCGGGCGCAATGCACTCAAACAAATGAAATCCTTGAATTGATCCCTTCGAGCAAATTGTGCCAAGACCTCCCGTCATCGCTCGTTGATGGTTATGTTCATTGGTTGAATCTGTCCACCGAGACCATCGAGTTACGCCCTATCGATCAGCCTTGGTAACAATCTTTACAGAACTGGAGGATTGACTGCACATCTGGGCAATATCGTATGTACAAAGGTCGTGAGACCCTTGTCGACATTCGAAGCCCAACCTGGGCAATGGTTTCCCAGTGTTTCGAGTGTCTCAACAACGTTGTCACATGCTCGGAGAGCCAGTCCAACAATCTCCTAATCACCACGTCCCCCATTGACTCTCTCCAATGTCTACTAGGGCTACGATTGTCTATCGCATTGCCCCGCTACGGATTGTCCTTCTTTGTCAATGAACGAGGAGAATTAGAGTCCCGTGACTTCAAGGACATGATTTACGACGAGAATCAATGTGTTGGGGCATTGTTCGGTTTAGAGAACCTTCTTGTTCTCCGGCAGAAAACCCACTTTCCAGAGGACCTTCTCCCCAGATGTGTCCTCATACCGAGCGGACTTCCCGAACAGCATGGCGATCATCGGGTTCGAGTTGACACCAGGCGCGATCCACTGTCTACCCGACCAAATGAACCATTGTCCTATCATACCTATAATGTGGATACCGAACTGGGGTGTTTGATAGGGAATGGCAGCTTGATGAGCACGCAATATCTTGCCTGGCTGCATGCCGCGACGGGCTGCCATATGCCCGATCCACTGACAGGCAAAACGGGTGCTCAATCAGCGCTTTCTCTCTTAAAGTCAGCTGGGTGTCGGTCAATCATGAAGCTCAAAGCTCTCGACCACTGGACGTCAACCCAATTTCCTCAAATCAATGCTGCGCACTGGGAAATCCAACTTAGATGTTACTGGAACCGCATTGCGTACCAACGCATCATCAATACGTCAGACAAGTGCGCAGCGGGACGAGCTGCGTATCTATTTCGCTCGAATGCCAGTGGACTGACATCGTCGGAAGACTGTGAGGACATGGACTACTTGACCCTGGAGTCGGACTGGGAACTTCAGAATATCGCCTCCACTACAGCATCCGCTGTCCACCGCTGGTCCGTTAATGTGCATACTATGGATACTATATCGAACTGGGTAGAACAGTGGAACATCAGCATGCGCGCTGATACCGCTATTGAACCCTCCCCGCATGACGGTCCAGGAACACGGTCGAACTGCGATCTTGCGCAGACACTGATGGCCAGGGCACACGACATCCTGGAGGGGACGGAGGGAACTGGTCCTCGCTTCCGGCTGGTATTCTTCCTTCCCGCGATGGCGTACTGTTCGCCATGCCATCAGGCCGCCTTCCTCGCAATGCTGATAACATTTGCTAAGCAACCGCAGTCCTGTTCAGAGAATGTGCCGATTGATGTTGGCTGCGTGATGTTAGATGGATATCGTCCCACCGAGGAGGTCTTGCGGCATCATATTTCCAGGTCTCGCCTCCAGGAACGGGACTTGGATCTGGACTCGGAGCAGCATAGTGTCGATGGTGCTGTAAAACACTTGCTCAAGGACTGGCCATGTGATACCGCTCCGATGGTCTCGTTGGATTCTCGTTACTGGGACGTGGCAAGTTTAACAACCTGCCTGCAACAGCTATTCTCCAGCTGTTACCGCAACTTCAAGCTTAAGGAACATCTCACGCGTGTACTCACAGAACCTGGACTACCCACTCTTCCACCCCCGGTCTTGTCTCGATATATTTTCAATCAGCGTACGCCACTGCAAATCACGCTCGATCAGCTGCTTTCAGACAGACTGGCGCCGGAACTGCCACCTCGTAGTGCTTTGCTGCGCGAGAGTCACAGGGCTAGCAGGACACCATCAGATGATATTCCCACATTGAATCATTTATTTTCGTCTCTCCGAGCCGACTCCCCATTTCAACAGGAATACCTCGCTCACCTTGACGTTAGCGCACAACGTGCTCGCGAGGAGTCCCAAATAACTCACATAGTTGCGGCAGAGAATCGCGTCGAGACACTCAAGAAGCACTATGCACAGTGTAAAGTCAACTACATGGACGGTTTGGCCACTCTCAAACGGAATCTGGGTCCAACGGCCGATCCACATGAGCAAGCACTCGATCGGTTTCGCCAATGGCCGCCGATTACGGCAGATGTCCTCTTGCGATATCTCGCATCTACCTCACCTATCAACCTCACCAAAGAGTGGAAGAAATGCTTGATATCATTAGCTCTGCTTCTTTTGGAGCTTCAGCATGCTCGGAGATTGCTCCGATTTGCCCTGGATGGTCTCGAGGAAGAGCTTTCGAAGGAATTAGAGAACGAGGGATGTGACGAGTGGAATCCTGAAGATTACCCAGATTGGCTGTTAATCCAGGTGCGTCTCCGCTGTTCGGGAACTTACTTCTACTGACTTTGCTCTTGTCCTGCATCAGGTTCAAGGAAACTTTCGTATTCGACGTGCTCAGGCAGAAGTTGCAATGGAGATAATGTCCCCGCAATCCGGGGAAAATACAGTCATGCAGGTCAACATGGGGGAAGGGAAATCATCTGTGATCATCCCCATCGTTGCCGCCGCTCTTGCTAATGGCAATCAGCTCGTCCGTGTCGTTGTCCCAAAGACATTGACAGTCCAGATGTTCGAATTACTTGTTGCTCGCCTTGGCGGCCTTGCTAATAGGCCAATATACCACCTCCCCTTCTCCCGTTCCCCCGAGTACCGGCATAGCACGGTGATCAGCCTTGAAATTGATGATCTACAGAAGCTCATGCCTCAATGCATGGCTGAACGTGGAATTCTACTGGTCCAGCCCGAGCACGTGGTGTCGCTCAAGCTGAAGAACGTGGAGGAGCAGATTCGTGAAGGCAAACATGTAGCCGAGACTTTACCAAAGCTTTCTCAATTCATTTTCAAGCACATCCTATCGTCTAAATCGGTGAGCGTAGATAATTTTCTCGGCAATCGTTGATTCAGCTGACTGGCAGTGATCCCCAGCTACCGGAAGACAGCCTTGTGGGCACCATCTTTCGATGGCTATGCCAGTCGCTGAACCACCCGAACAAAATGGATGCTACTGATGCCAACAGCCATGGCGAGCACAGTGTGGATGCACACGATGCTTCAGACAGCGCATTCAAATGGCTGAGCCTTCAAAAATGGATGCATTCCCATGTTCGAGACATCCTGGACGAGAGCGACGAGATCCTTCATTCCCGACTGCAACTGATTTACACGATCGGCCTCCAGCAACATATGGACGGATACCCTGATCGATGGGTGATTACCCAGCAAGTCCTGCGGCTGATGAAGAAGCATGTAGATTCCCTTTCAAGACATGCCACTGACTCCATGGAGTACGAACGTGGCCCACCCGGATCGTTTCCTCACGTTGGCATCGTGCGAGAGTCCGACGTTGCTCGAGACCTGGTGTCATTGATCGTGGAAGACGTGATGGCTGGACGACTCCCCAATTTCAACTTTCAGCATACTTCCGTATCATTGCGTCGTGCAATTCGGAGTTTCATATCCGACGAGAATGTCCTCCAAGTTCCCGATACAGCCAAGAGGGTAGAAGAGTATGCTAAGGGTTCTCTGCAGAGTGATCTTTGGAGTGGACTACTCCTCCTCCGTGGTCTCCTAGCCTCCAACATTCTCTTGTTTGCTCTTGCTGAGCAACGATGGCGTGTCGACTATGGCCTTGCCTCGCAGCCGCGACGTAGCCAATACTCCGACTTTAGCCCCAGCAAACCATTCACCACAATGCTTGCTGTGCCATATCGGGCCAAAGACATCCCGGCACCCAACACGCAGTTTGGCCATCCAGATGTCGCCATCATTCTCACATGCCTATCTTATTACTATGCCGGCCTCAACGAGGAGCAGCTGAGAGCTTCTTTCGAGATTCTGCTAAACCAGGATGATCCGCGCACAGAATATGCGCTCTGGGTCAAGGAGTATGATTCAAACGAGTCAGTGCCGGAGTCGCTTCAGAAACTCGGCGAGATCAACCTGAAAGCATCGGAGCAATGGGACAACGACATATTCCCGCTTTTCGCCCGGAACAAAGCAACCATAGATTTCTACCTTTCGCAAGTCGTGTTCCCGAAGGAAGCGAAAGAATTTCCTTGGAAAATTTCTGGGTCTAGCTGGGATTTAGCAGAGAGACGGGACAGGCTTATAACCGGTGAGTGAACGTGAAGTCACTCTATGTTGTTCAATTCGGTTGCTGAGCTAAGCATCAGGATTTTCGGGGACAAACGACGGCCAATGGTTGTTACCCACGTCTATTGCTCAGCGGGAGCTCGACCACCAGCAGGGAACCAATGCCAGGGTTCTCGCATATCTTCTTCAGCCTGAAAATGACTTCTATATGGTAGCTCACGACGGTCGCGAACGATTGACCACACTTGGGTTTCTCCGATTGGTGACCGCGCAACAGCCCCAAATTCGTGTTTTGCTGGATGTCGGGGCACAGATCCTCGATTTTTCCAATCACCAGGTTGCTAGAGCGTGGCTCGACATCGCACGCGACATTTCCGGCACTATCTACTTCAACGAGAATGATGAATTGATGGTACTCACACGGAACGGCATCACTCAATCAATGTTATCGTCCCCGCTTTCCAAACAGTTAGATCGTTGTGTTGTCTACTTAGACCATGCACACACGAGGGGCACCGACATTAACCTCCCTATCGGGTCGCGAGCAGCCGTCACACTGGGTCCCAGGATCACAAAAGATCGTGTTGTGCAAGGTTTGGTTTGGTGTTACGATCCATTCGCGCAATCTCACGGTTTGTGATTTTCAGGGTGCATGCGGATGCGCAAGTTGGGTCGTGGTCACTCAGTCATGTTTTTTGCGCCGCTCGAGGTCGATCGAAGCATCCGTGTTGTGGTCGGCAAGAAGGATCCGAGTGCGCGAATCACCACTGTCGACATTTTATGCTGGGCAATACACGAGACCTGGACCGATATTCGGCAGCGTGCTCCTTACTGGGCACAACAAGGCATGAATCATAAATCGAGATCTGATGCCTGGTCCCGGTTTTGCAATAACGAACTCGGGACAGATCAGCTGTCGGATGCATGGCTCCAGCCAGATCTCAAGTCACTGGCAGATCTCTATGCACCCTGCGAAACTCAAGATGCCTCGAGTACTTTGTCGACACTGGACCCAGAGATCCAGCAAAACTGTAAAGATCTCGGGGTTTTATCACTTCCTAACGCACAGATAGAAGAGGAACAGGAACGGGAGGTCAACCGCGAGCGAGAGCGCGAACGAGAGGTGGAACTGCCTCCCAGGGCGAAACCGACGGAGCATTCCCTCCACCCAGACGTCGTCACATTTGTGAACACCGGCGAGATCCCTCCATTACACGCAAAAAGTGCTTTTCATCCCGTCTTCACAACACTCGACAAGACTTCTGCAGCTACTCGTGATGCAGACGTCTGGAGCACGTTGATCTTGGCGACGGCGGACTTCTGGAAGACAATTGATCCTGAGTCCACTCGAGGGACGATGGATCAATATCTTCGACCTGTCCAGTGGATTCTTTCCCGTAACAATTTGAAGGACCCGCACCGCAGCCAGCTGCTCGTTCTGCTGAGTCCATTCGAGGCTGACAGGTTGATGTCAGACATCAGGGCAAGCGAGTACGTTCACCTTCATGTGTACGCACCCCGTACATCCCTACGAATGAAATCCTCCGACGACCTCAGACTCTATTCTATCCCTCCCTTGTCGTCTGACTGGGCTCCACCCTGGGCTTTGATAGACCAACTGAACGTGTTCGCTGGGCAGCTCTATCTCAGAGACTATCAATCGTATCTCCGGCTATGTCATTTCCTCGGCGTGCCCACGAAAGATTCGTCGGACGATACATCGGTCCGGTGGAATCTGTTCAAGATCCCTGGTAGTTTCGAAGAGAACGAAATCATGTTTTCAGGATCGCCACTGCCTTCCGTATTAGCGCTACTCGCGACTCGGAACAGATGGCGACCCTTCACACAAACGCACATGGGCAAAATTCTTCAAGGGCGACTACTAACGGAGAAAGACTTTGAGCGGCTAATATCGGTTGTGTCAGGCCACAACCCTCCTGCAACCGTATTAGCATCTACGTCCTGATTGACGATAAATTACTCTTTGATAGTGAGTTTTCCGATAGCTGGATGTTGACGGAGGGGTCATGATTCATCACTGCTTAGCAGCCTTTCTTGTGTAGTTCTACTTCTTCATGTTTATGCCCATGTGTCGTACTCCTTTCTTTGCTCCTTTGTACTTTACACTCTAGATTCTGTTTCAAAATCAACAGCTATTTGTCCCCACCGCACCTTATCGACCGAACCGCCCAAGAAAGTTCTCGTCGACGTGACGACCCCCTTTCTCTAACGCTTAATCCAGCCACTAGCTCTCTCGCATTGATCATCCTCTCCCCTTCGAGCTCGCCTTTCGCCTCCAATCGCGGTCTAGGCCCGACTCACGACTCACGACTCACGACCTACAATACATCACTAGCACCGCCACAACTGGAAACTAGACATTTGCTTCAAGCCGTCATGTTGGGATTGCACAAACCCGTCTTCGATCATCCATCATGACTACATCTACCATCCATCATCATCAATTGAATTTTCAGTCTGGTTCTCTCGTCTGGATAAACTGAAATGATTGGATTGAGTCTTAAACGAGACAAGCTTCGTGAAATCACTGTGAGTCGACGTCTTTACGATTTCACGACGGTTCAGTGAACGAGGCATATGAAACTTGCTTTTTGTATCGTAGGCGATCACCGCCAGCGGTAACTTGGACGCGATGGACGACGGAATCAAATTTCTGATTAAGAGGGACAAGTATGTGCTTTTTTCATTCGTATACACTTTCGCTTTATCTCATATCAACCAAGCGTGGATAAATGGTGTATAGAGCAACTCTGCAAAGTAAGTGTCGTGCACGACTGTCACGAATAGACACGGATCGTTGAAGAGCACTAGTCGAGTCTGACACAAGCATGCCTCGAGTACATCAAGAGATGGATACCAGAAAAATGGACGGGTGTACTTGCGGGCAATTCACTTCACACGGATCGCTCCTTTTGTGGAGGAAATTGGAGGAAATGCCTCGAGTCCCGGACTGGCTGCATTACAGGTGAGTACAGTCGTCGTCGCAAGTCCTCTTCTGATGTCATGTCTGTTTGAAGGGTTGTCGGTAAGCACTTCTATTTTACTTGATCTGTGGCTACGATGTAATCAGGAAGTCGGATGTGTCTTCAATCAAGGTGGGCACTTTCCTCACTCCTAGTTCCAATGCTTTGACAAGTCTATCCCAAGAGTTATGCCGTAGATGGGATCCTGAAGCGATGCCCCACTGAAGATTTTGAGCAGCAAACACAGGGTACGTTTCAGTGTAGTTCTGTGAGCACTTGTGGATGACACTCATGTAGACATGACCGTTGTCTGATTTTCAGGTTCGTGAGTGAATAAGACGTCCCGAGACAGTTAGAGCAGAATTGATCCATCCCTTGAAATTTTCGGCGCAGCGCCCGCGGGCACCATTCCTAGTAGCGTCTATGAGCGTGAGGGATGTGCTCGGATGGGGGACTAGTGAGGAGATTGGGAGGGGTATCTGAGTGATGGCAAGGAAAAATGGAAGTGGTATGAGAGAGCATGTCGGGGCTGAGTCGGCGAAGTTGGATACGCCGGAGGTATGTCTCTTCCCATCCGGGTTTTATCATGGGTCACTTAGAGACTTTGCTTGCTTTTTCCCACCTGGGTGCTTGTAGGTGAGGGGCACGGTCAATCCTCCACTCATGGGTATGGCGGCGTATCTGCATGCAGAACTCCGGGTAGTACCCGTGCGGCTCATGTTTTACTGTAAACCACGGTCGCACAGGTACATGCCGTCCTCGATATCGTCCATCGGTGTGTATTACCTCGACCCCGCTCATCCATCCACTCAATAACCCATTGTGTCATATCGTATGTCAGGCTACCGTGCTGTCAAACATTGAGTACTAGTCAAGCAAAAACAGTGACACGCGCTTTGGTCCTAGTCCTCATCACGCACTGAGCCACGATACGGACGAGCCAGGTCCCTTGATACACTCCTTTAGGACATCGCTCTTTGAGGAACTGACAACCGCTCGAGCGAGTAGCGGAGCTGCCCCTGGGTCTTCTTCCAGCACGGTAGGGACGGGACACATGGCGACTGTGTCACTTGGTCAACTTTACCCATCT
>JBBPQP010001138.1:0-12773 GCA_038092555.1 Boletus subgraveolens | reverse complement strand
TATGTGTTGTCCACCCTATCTTGACAAGATGGCGATCCAACGACACAGACGAGCGATATCGTGCGATACACAGCTACTATGCAGTCGCTCAACGGCGTCGTGAGCGCAGGATTGGTGAAGATTGCGCACAATACTACGGCCAAGGTTCGGAAGTACTGTACAGGGTCGACCAACGCCTCACGCAAATCCCCATAATCTGTGCATACTGCTATTTCCCGTCCCTTGCACATTTTACACCCCCCCACCATGCATGACGTGTCAGCAGACCCCTCCTTGCATTACCGAGATATAACCCTTCCTTTTGCTTTCGACACAACCACCACTGCATCGCAACAGTTGTAGCACTACGATATTGACCAAGTATATTGGATTTGGATGTAATCTATCCCACTTTTCGCGACTCGGAATCGCGAGTCAATTACACAGGTTTGACGCGTCCTTAATGAAGGACAATGCAAGTCAGGGACTTACATGTCGCACGTGTCCCAAGCCTCTTTACGTGGCTTTGTGTTTCATCATTATTCTTCCATGCTCCTCATAACTCAGCTTGGACCGGACTGTTCGACGTACGATAATCTGGTAAGATTGAAGTTCCAGCAGGTTCAAGACGCGGTCTCTTTCATTCGAGTTTCGAATTTTCGTATCGTCTTCCTATCGCCGCACTCCTAATACAGGTTTGGTTCCTATACTCCAAACGGTCCTCGTCGTCGCAATGCGGTGGGTTTTGGTGAAGACGCCCTGATCCCCTCCTAAGCCTCAGCCTGGCCTCAACAGAAGCCCTCTTCACCTCCTCGTCGAACCCAAGACGGAAGTGAGGAGGATGCAACTGCTGAAGATGCGATGGACGTGGAGATGACAACAGTTGAGGATGTGTACGTCCTACCACGCCCTCCTGTGATCGCATTCATCGTCAGAGATTTTAATGGTCTCGCTGGTGTAGATCCAACGGAGGAAATCACGTCATCGCGCTGCGCACGATGCGATCGACTGAGGGCGAGGTAGAGCGGCCCTCGCTCGATGATCACAACGAGTACTTCGCGTCCTACTTTTACCATATATAAACTCGATTTTCATATCCTTCTGTCACAGTACAAAATCCGAGCCACCACCAAAAGATCCCATTGGCGAGGGTAAGGAAAAGGAGAAGGTCGCCGACACGAACGGCAATCCCATGAATACGTCCGCCGATGATGCATCGTACGTCATACCCCTCCCGTCGCGTGCAGCTATACGCCCTCTCATTGTCGCTTCACTTCACTTTTGCCAGTTTTATTCCACGCAGGCTGTTCCCTCGACGCCCGGGTTAGAGCCGTGATCCTGACGAACTTGAAGATTTTTTCCACAAGGTCCCTCAATCGCATGACAGTCCTCAATGGGAACGCACTGTGTTCAACCTGTAGCTACGCGATCCGAACTGCAAGGTCCTCATGCCAAGCGAGCTACACAGGGGCATGCTGTCGCCCGATGGTTACCTCTGGGGTGCTGCGCGTACGATTTTGATGAAGGAACTGGGAGAGTTGGACGCAGCCGAGCTCGAGTGAGCAAAGTCGGAGGGCGAGCCGAGGGTGGAGGGTGTCGCGAATACGGTGGACTTGATTGAGAGTGTCGGGAGGATGTTGCAGCTGAGGGCTTAGACAGCTTTTCGATGCTCGACGACGTGCATGGGGTGCCTTTGCCCAGCAGGCTGAAGAAGACAAGAAAGGGGAGCGTGAGGGATCGAGGAACACAACAAACGTTGTTGAACAGGCTCCGGAAGGCGACGGGGTGACGAGGACCACGACGAAGACGATCCCCCAGAAGATGGTAATGAAGAGCAGGATAAGGGTAAATAGACCCCGCCTCCATCCCACCCCCACCGATAATACCTGTCACATCTCCTTTCGACCCAACTTACTACACCAAACCATGGCCTTTTATTCCCTTTGAAAACCCTCTGCCGATTCTTCTCCAGGAACGCATCTCGCGGTCTCTATTACCACAAACACTATCCGTTCACGATCCATTCAGCTTGTTCCCTGCGCGCGAACGAAGATTCCGCGACACCTCGTGGATGTCCCGATCCCACATCATATGAACGTACAATCCCAGAGTTTCTTCGACACCCAGGGAGACGTGGTGTTTGGATTTTTGGGGTGGCTTCGACCTCAATTGGGATGCTGCCTCGATCTTCAGCATCATTTACTGTCGCATGTCGGCTGCTGTAGTGGCTTTTTAATACGCGCAGAGGGAGAACCATGTCTTGTCCGGTTTCGAGGGTCCGATTGGTTCCCGTGCATGTTCGACATTCCAGATCGGACAGACGTTAATATTCAATCCCGCCTGATATTACTAGCTTCGTCGCAGTATGATAAACACATGTTTGTTCCGTCCATTCACTTGGAATCA
Organism: Boletus subgraveolens; assembly: GCA_038092555.1. Lineage (NCBI taxonomy): Eukaryota > Fungi > Basidiomycota > Agaricomycetes > Boletales > Boletaceae > Boletus > Boletus subgraveolens. Next base: position 10,388 of record JBBPQP010001138.1, on the reverse strand, counting down.
TCGTCCGAAGAACCGTCTACCTTTGGGGCATCGGGAATGAACGAAACACGGAGATCACCACATACGCTCGCCGTCGTGCGTCCGCTGCTGTGGTGGCTTTTTCAGTCCCAGAGCGGGCGATCCAGGGGGAGCTGAGGTGAGGCAGAGGATTAATGATGCCCTATCTGGTTCGAGGACTCGATTTGTTCGCACGTACGTGTCCCGACATTCCAAATCGTACGTACATCCACTTTACCTGTTATTACTAGCGATGTCGCAGAGTTGTAGATAAACTTTTGTACCGTCCATTCACTTGGAACTATTGTTCAGCGAAATGTCACCTTAGAGTCATCGGAGGAAAACGGGCCGCGAGCATCAACACATGTTGAGATTTCGTAACGCGTATAATCTCGTGCGACAAGGCGAGCGTGTTTGCACGCATACGTAGGCATACGTTACGATCAGACGACCATTCGAAGTGCACTCACTTGAGCGTGTCCGTGATCATCCTACTGGCTGCAAAGAAAGAAAGAAAAAACATGAACGCAAGTCAGGGAACTGGGGAAGAAACCGTGCACACACACCCTCCTCTCATACATTTGACGGAAACATCTTGTACAGTCGCGGCCCTCCCCTTACATCCGTAGCCACCCGGGATGCAAGAATGCGTTCATCAGGCTTGCGCCGACCTTCCACACCCCAATCACGCCCCCCTCGAGCGAGACACTCACCAGCTGCCGGCCGTCGGGGGGAAATGTAAACGAGGTCTGGCGGGTGGGTTTGCGCCGGCGTAGAGTTGCGCCGCGGATTTGAGGCGTTTGTGATGAAGGAGACGTTGGAAGGGGTATGAAAGTCTACCGTGCGAAAGCTGTCCAAGGGGGGTACTCGGGGTCAGTTTGTAGGTGGGTAGAAAGTGTTTTGACGTGTCCCATGATTTTGTCGCGGGGTCCAGCTCGGGGGCTCGGCTCGACGTCAAGTCGGGATCGAGAGATTTGACCATCCTCCCATTACTCTCGGTACGTCCGGGTCCTCAACTGTATCGGCAAGTCGTCATGCGTGGTCGTGTACATATCGTGCACCACGGCTATTCGTGCTCATGACGGGTGTTGCGCGGCGAACCCGATTGGGTCGGGGAACTGCACGTTGACATTCAGTTACTTGGGGTACCAGTCTAGGAGCGCATCGTCGGAGAGCTTCACTCACGGCATCCTTTGCCCGCTCCGTATGTGCAAACGACCGAACTGTGTCTGCGAAAACATGTACATTGACAGTGGTTGGTGTCACCCGCGCGCGTGGGATGAGCGGGAAGGGAAGGGAATACGCCTGTCGTGCATGATGTCCAATGGGGATCGCATCTGACGGTGAGGCGGGAAGCGTGGTGGGCTTGAGGTACAGTATCCGGTTGCTGGTCGCCATCTCGTCAACAAAACTCATGCCCAACCTCAGCGAACCCGCTTCTGTGTCAAAAACACCACCAACTGCATTACACACCCCTGCCCCACCACCGACCTACTACAGCGAGATCGATTTGCAGATGTCGACCAAGACACTGGGTTTGGGGTCAATGTACCAAGCAAGAAGGGACGAGCAGACGACGCACCTTGTCGAAAGGAGATCACGTTTCTCAGTGACCTTGCAGCCGCAAACAAACTGTTCGAGTCCGAACTACTTAGAGTAAAGTGGGGGGAAAAGGATCGAGGATCGAAAGGCGCGGTCGTGGTTAGCATAGGAAAGCTTGAGCGATGCAGGGATTCCAACAGGATCTACTGCACAGAACGTTCTTGCCACAGCAACGACGAGAAAACCCAGGGATTGGTCTGAGCGTCAAGTAATTATACTGTAGCGTGGTTCATCAACGACACTCTGCTCTGTCGCGTTCGTCTGAGAGCCCTCTTGTGCTGTCACTGGGAGCAGACATGTCGGAAACGTCAATGACACAAGCATGACAGAAAAAAGAGCCAAACAGGTTTCAGAGCGACGAGTCAGAATCAGATAATCATATTCTCTGTGAATGTTCGTACTGACCGAGTGCTATTAGAGCCTTGCTGGCAAGCGAATTGGAAGTAACCAGTTCTGGAAGATGTTTGTTTGATTCCAAGGTTGCTGCCAAACAACCACTTGCCTAATATATTCACTCAACTCTTATACTCAACCCGTCTCCGTCAGTGCTAGTGATCGGCGAGAGTCAATCAACAGACATGGTAAGAAAATAAATCTAGCAGTCACTTATTATCAGCGATATCGACAACAGCAAACTTGTAAAGAGGGTTACAAGAGAATTCCAGAAATCGACGTGGTGAAACACAGTCCCGAGAGCTACGGAAACACTGCAAGCTTGTCACCCGACACGTGACAGATGTATGGTCCCCAACGTCCATCAAAGAAAGGTTAGAAAGCTAAAACAAATGGAGGACAAGCGGATGATGGCAAATGCGTGATTGAAGGCAGTTGTTATAGCACATCCACCATCCGTGCGTTGCATATCAGCTGTTCCAACAGCGTGTCCTCCTGTACCTGGACAGTGATCATACTCTCTGCAGCCACCCTCCTGTACTCTGCTACGTTTCAGCGCATCGGTGTAAACAACAACGCAACAAATGGCTGTTTCAATCGAGCGATCAGGCGAAGTGCCTGCATCTCCCTCTCCGCCGGCGACACAGGTGAAGGGGGTAAGAGGTGCTGTGTCTTGAGCTGTGGCGGGCTGTGCACCAAATGACAGACCAAGGGGAGCAATGACGCACGATGCCTGTGTTTGCCTGGTCGCCGATGTGATATTGACAGGGCCGGAGGGCGATCGCAAACCGTCTAGCGAAGATTGGTCGTCTGTGTTCCCCTCAGAAATTGTCTCCATGATACTTCCAACGGGGTGTCGGTCGAGCAGGAAGTCAATCCAGGGGTGAACAAGAATCAGAGAATCCAATCGAGAGAAATCTTCTGTAGTCCGAATCTCTACAATCCCGAGGCAGTCCACCTTTGCCCGAAACACAGGTCCCGATGCCGATACACGCCCGAGTTGGAAAGCAATGCATGAAAGCTTCATCCGTTGACCTGCGAACAATGGTACAGGGAGTCCATCGAGGCGGTCGTATAATTTCGTGACCAGGTTGAGATTGAGTGAGGCATGCAACCCATCATCCGAAGAACCGTCTACCATAGAGCATGGGAAATGAGCGGAATATGGGGATCAGCACATACGTGGGTTTTCACAACGAGTATGATCTCATGTGTCGAAGGACAGCATAATTTCACATATACGTAGGCATATTCTGCGATCGAACGACCAACTTGATCGCACTCACTCGAGCATTCCCGCGATCGCCATGTTGGCTGCAAAAGAGAAAAAAAGAAAGTCCACGACCACTATTCAAAAACGATCAAAAGAAACCAAAAGCTAATCACACACCCTCCTCCCCGACGTTGAACGTAAACGTCTTGTACAGCCGCGGCACAATCTCGTCCTGCCTCAGCAGTCGCACGGGGTGTAACAACACGCTCGCCGAGTTGCGTGACATTCCACACCCTGACCACACCCTCCTCGAGCGAGATGCCGACGGGAAGAGCGCCTCGCGGTCGCGCGGTGAGTGTAGCCACCGAGGATATAGAGTTGTGTGGTAGATGTCAAATCGTGCATGATGAAGGTATTTTTTTTGCAACACCGACGACGAGACATTGGGTTGGAGTGTGAAAGTCAACGGTGGGGAAGCTTTCCGAGGGGAGCAATCGAGGTTAGTTCGTGGGTGGGTGGAGGAGCGAGAAATGTACGTTTTGACGACATGTCCAATGATGTCGGTCGCCGTAACGGGTATGGCATATCGGCTCGACGTCGATTTTGGTTCGAGAGATTTCACCATCCCTTCCATCAATCACGGCGTATTCGGGTATAGTATCAACGATCGCTGACCGCCATCTCGTTAGCAAAACGCAAACCCACCTTGTGAGTCACAGCGAGATCGATTTAGAGATGTCAAACAAGGTACTTGGTTTGGATTCAATGCACCGAGCGAGAAGGGACGAGCCGATGACGCACCTTATTGAAAGGAGACTGCATTTCTGAGCAGCCCTGTAGCTGCAAACAAAGACTTCCAGTCCAGACTACCTCGAGTAAAGGAGGGGGGAAGGATCGAGGATCGAAAGGTGCAGTCGTGGTTAGCGAAGGAAAGCTCGTGCGAGGCAAGGATAGAAGGTTGTTTTCGAGGTAGGTTCGTGAGTTAGAGGGTTCTGAAAGGATATACTGCATAGAATGTTCCTCCAACAGCAGCTTCAAGAACGCGAGGCTTAGTCTGGGCATCCAGTACTTATGCTGTAAAGTGGTTCGTCGATAGTAACACTCTGCTCTGCCACATTTGTCTGATAGCCCTATTGCGCTGTCAGGAGCTGACAAGTCAGAGGCGTCAATGACGGGAGTATGACAGACAACGTAAAACAGGAGCCAAATGACTTTCAGAGTGAGTTGGAATCAGACAATCATGGTCTCTGTGGATATTCGTACTGACCAAGTACTATTGGTCTCCCTCATGCTGGCAGTGGGAGTAACCAATTCTGGCAGGTGTTTATTTCATTCCAAGGCAATTGCCAAACAACCACTCTCAAGTTGCCTAATATATTCACTCAACTATTACACCGCGATGGCGACTCAGCCCGCCTCAGTCAGTAATTGGCGAGTCGATCAACGGACATGTTCAGAAAATAAATCTAGAAAGGTACAGTCACTTATTATCGATATCAACAAAAGTGAGCCCGTAAAGAGGGTTACAAGAGAATTCCAACAGTCGATGCGATGAAACAGAATCCCAAGAACTACGAAAATACGGTGAGTTTGCGGTCCAACACGCGGTGGATACACGGTCTTGAACGTCCATTAAAAAGGGTTAGAAGGCTAAAATGAATGAAGGACAAGGGAAAGGTGGCAAATGCGTGATCGAAGGCAACCGTCATAGCACGTCCAGCATCTGTGCGCTGCGTATCAAGTCTTTTAACGGCGTGTCCTCCTGCACCTGGACAGTGATCATACTCTCTGCAGCCACCCTCCTGTACTCTGCCACATTTTGGCGCGTCGGCGTGAATAACAGCGCACCAAATGGCTGTCCCAGCCGAGCAACGAGTCGAAGTGCTTGCATCTGCCTCTCCGCTGGCGATGCAGGTGAAGGAGATAAGAGAGATGCAGCGTCTCGAGGTGTGGCGGCCTGCGCACCGAATGGCCGGCCAATGCGAGTAAAGAAGCGTGATCCTCGAGATTGCTGCGCTGCCAATGTAATATTGGCAGGGCCGGAGGGCGATAGCGAATCATCATCTGGCGAGGAAGATTGGCCATTTGTATCCTCCTCGGTAATCGTCTCCACGACACTTCCGATGGGGCGTCGGTTGAGTAGGAAGTCAATCCAGGGGTGAACAAGAATCAGAGAATCTAATCGAGAAAGATTTTCGGTAGTCCGAATCTCTATGATGCCGAGGCAGTCTGCCTTTGCCCGAAACACAGGTCCCAATGCCGATACACGCCCGAGGTGGAAAGCGAGACATGGAAGCTTCATCCGTTGGCCTGCAAACGATGGCACAGGAAGCTCGTTGAGGTGGTCGTATAATTTCATGAGCAAGTTGAGATTGAGCGAGGCACGCAATCCAGCAGTGATCACATCCATTTGACCACTTTCAATACCCAGCGGAATGTGTGTTGACGGCAGCTGGCTAAACACATTGATATTAGCAGGGAGGCTGCTGTTGAAGCTCCCGGATCTTCCTATCCATGCGAGGATGCTTGTGTCTCCCGAGCTCGTGAGTAGTTGTGCTGAGAGTCGCCCGAGTGCCTGATCCCCCTCACCATATACGATCGGCATAGAGACGGAAAATATGCCGAGTAACGAATATGCTGCATCCTCGACGAGGGTAGTCTGTCGTTGTGAAGCTAGACACAACTTGTCTCGTATGTCGTCTAAGCCTGGTTGGAGTGCCATCAACGCTCGTGCCGAGACACCGGTTGCTTCCTCCATCTCCGAGATGATCTCAGGCGACTCCTTGTGGTTGGGAATGTCGAGGTTCAGGTACAGGGTCCAGTCATCATTGTAGAATCGGACCACCTTCGACGCATGATACTCCTGGTATGTCCAGGCCCGACTGTTCCAAATGCTTCTGATGAGATCGCCGCGCCGTGACGGAGATTGAACGCCACAAAGGAGGACGATTGTCACGGTGGAACCCTGATACCACTTGAACATGGCGACCAAGGCTTCTTGGAGCACAAAGTGGTCTGCTTTATTGATACAGCATGTATCACTCCATGCCCAATGCAACCCGGCATCCCGCACGATCTTGCAAAACATTCGCAGCTTATCGTGCGTGGGTGATTCCTTGAGATCGTATACCACAATGCGTATTACTTTTTCCAACAAGGGTTCGTTATCTTCCCACTTGTGAGAAAACATGGCATAACGATAGTACTGTGTAACGTCGCGCTTGATGCGGGCATGGTCGATTTGAGTCGTCATGGACGACACCAACTGTTGGAAGAGTGGAAGTGATTCGAATGCGGCAGCTTGTTCTGACTTGTCGAGAAGGCGACCAGAGATGGTATTGATGAGGACACGTGGCGATTCACGGATGGCATCCTGAACAGCCATGTGGATCCTCACTTTCGTCGCTCCTGGATTTACGTACTGACGATGGCGCTCTAGGATGCAAGATCAGTGAACAAGCATCGGGACGATGTCGTCATGCTCACCGCGGATGTCTAGATCAGGTGACTGCGACATCTTCGAGAGCATTGTCTCGAATGTGTCTATTGCATTTTCATAGTTTCCCGCCAATTGTAAGGCTGCATGCTTCCTCTCATAACCCCAAGGGGATGATGGATCGAGCATGATCACCTAACGACGGTGTCATCGACAAAGACGACTTGCGTGAGACGAAGGAGACACACCCTGTTCGCGTCATTTAATGCATCCTCCCACAAACCCTTGGCTAAGTACGCCTTGCTTCACTTAATAAAGAGATCTGGTGGTGCAGCCGGATCAAGGGACAGTATGGCTGAATAGTGGGAGATGGCATCATCATGCCGTTCTCCACTCATTGCGGCATCCCCAATGCTCTCTAGTGTCCCTGAGCAACGACATCTGAAGTCTAACATACAACAGTCACAAACGACGCCACCAACTCGGCATGCAAAAGTGCTCACCAAGGACCCATTGTACTTGCTCATCCTGCGTGTCTGGTTGCTCCACAAATTCATCCACCATTTGGCGGAAACACTCGCTAGCGTCCATTACGCGGCTAATCATTCCAAGGTGTTCACATATGGCACGATAGATCGTGAACTTCGGAACCGTGAACTCCAAATCAAGGGTGTCAGGCCCACGAGGGGTGGCAGAGGGAAAGAAGATACTCACACGAACAGTACCAGCCAAAGCATACTTCCAATCGCCAGTCGCCAACGTTGATTTTGCCCACTCTCTCAAGAGCGGTGTGGGGGTTGTTGAGTTGAGGCTCGTATGAAACATCGCACTGTTGCTTTTTGAATCGGAGAAGCATCGGCGAGTGAAATCTGCGGAGAGGTTTCGAATCCACGACGACCAAACCAGGGGAGGATAAACTCACCCGAAACCCACTTGGTGATGAATCCGCTCGTATAGACCTCTTCGCGAAAGGTATTTAACATTTCGAGGAGAGATTCGCCTCCCTCCTCCACACGACCTGCTGCATACAAGGCTTCACAAAGACGTTGTCGAATCGTGATGTGGAGATCATCAAACTTCCAACCAGATATCTGACAAAAATGAGTCTCCACATCGCGAGATAGTCGGATCGAAGCTCACCAATGAGATTACCAGAAGTGGTTGACCATCGTGGCGTCCCATTCGGGTCCGTGCACGCTCAAACAATTTTATTGCACCCTTGTAGTCGCCGCTCTCCATGCGCGAGTTTCCAAGGAGGACATACATGTATGCCTGCTGGATATGTCAGTGGCGAGGTTTCCGTCTATTAGCATGATGTACCCACCTGGACAACGTAGTATATCGAGTTGGAGGGAGGTGTAGCGATGAGGTCGTCTAAGCGGGATATCGCATCCTCGTGTTCGCCGGCGATAAACACGATGATGGCCCAACCAGTATGAGCAGCTGAGGGGCAACCAAGTTTGCCAATGTGAGATACACACCTTTATGAGAAGGAGAAAGGTAACGTGAGCTGAATCGCAGTGCCTGAACGCGATGTCGCATGCCCGATATGCGGCATGTCTCTCTCCCTTGCCAACAAGCGCTACACTTTTTGCAATGTAGCCAACGATAGAGAGCTGTATTTCGATGGACTTGGTGTGAATTAGTGTCAGCGTGTGGGAAAGCAAAGGAGAGAAAACCTTTGTGGCATCATTGATCGCTGTGTCCCACTGTCCCAAACGAGCTCTGACGAACGCTCGACTAGCGAATACATGATTCCTTGGATGTGGAGAACCAGCGATTGCTTGGGTCAACAATGCATCCGCTTTGGCGAGCTGATCGTTTTTCCACGAGTCAAGTGCAGCGTCGTCGATACGGATTTCTGGTTCCTGGAATGTGGTGGATTGAGTACGGCGTAGAAAGACGAGCGAAGGATGGTGGATTTGCAGTACAGTTGTTCAGATACGTCTTAATCCAACAGTACACAATACTCACCGCAATGCGGAATAGATTTCTGATGGTGATTCTCCCATCCTCTCCACCAATTGCGAGAAGCCGGTCGTTTGGAGAGAATGCGAGTGAGCGGATGTCTTGAGTGTGTTGGATGAGGTCAAGTCGTGTATGTGTTGACGTGTCGTAAAACGTGATGGTACGGTTTGTAGGGTATGCAATGAATTCCCCATGTTGCGGCAGGGCAATGCACGATAGGTCGTTGGTATCTGAAGCTGGCCATTCCGAGATTGTTGAACCGGTGGATGCCTCAATTTGCTTGATTTCGCCGTCCGATACGACGAAGAGCCGATCGTTTGACCAGACCAGACCATTGTTGTGCCACGGGGTTACTTCTACTTTGACATCCACGAGCAAGCGACCATCGTTGCTGTCGTAGACTCGAACAGAACGAGGAGTGGCTGTCGCGATTCGATCTCCCTGCGGCGAGTATTTCGCTGCTACCACCCAATCCTCGTGGCGGAGTGGATCGAGCACTTGTCTCCAAGTTGCGACGTCCCAGACGGTGGCTGTGTAGTTCATCGATGCCACGACAAGTCGAGTCGAGTCGGGCGAGAAATCGACTCCGATGACGTCATTGCCCTCCCTGTGCGAAAAGGCCTTTTCGTATGTCTTTGCGTCCCAGACGAACACTTCGCCATTCCACGCCCCCGCTGCGATCCATCTGCCATCCTTCGAGACAGCGAGACACCGGACAGACCCCACTGTCATTGTTGCCACTTGTTTGCCGTCTTCTACTCGCCACACTTCAACCCCCTTCAATCCACCGCTCACGAGATAGTCGCCATTCGCTGAGAATGTCACTGCCCATGTTAAACTACCGACGTTGATTTCGGTGAGCGGCGGACGCTCTTGTCCATTTGTTAACATCAACGCAGCTCCATCTTGTCGGTACGCACCGGTCATCGTAGACGTCGTCATCAGCGACACGATGTAGCAGAACAATGGGGAGAAGCAACGAACAAGCTGTGGTGCGTGTGTCTTCTTCCCATTGTATACACATTGTCCTTGCTCGATATAGACCAGTGTACACACGCTCTATCACCTCTTTCGGCGCTTGCTCATCGGCCCGGATCGCTGTGTTTGAAACGAATCATACCTTCACGGACGCATCGTGCCACAAACAGCATGCAGCGGATACAAACAACTATCTGCCCGGCCAACAAGTATGACACGCCACACTTCATCATAATATATGCTCGACAAATCCCAGGAAGAGTACTTCTTATTCCACACTACAGGCACTCGCGTCACACGCCCACGTATCTGGATAGACCGGACCCGATCTGCATACTTGCGGAACGATGTCCAATCTGTCTTATCCATGGAAACCTAGGGAATCAGACCGACTTTATCTTGCTCGACGGATGCACAAGCCTATCTGGATCATCAGAGATGATGCACGGGTTCGGTTGGCGCAACAAATCGACTTGACCTCTGCCCTTCGCACTGCCCTCTTGACACTCCCTGCTCAGTTCACGCAACGCGTCTCCACCCCGGTCGCTAGCATTAAATCCCTGAATGGTGCTCCTGCCGAGAACCAGAACCGGGGCAAGGTAACAAACATGGTCGAGAGACAGGAGGCGTAGTTTCGCGAGCTCTATTGGCGACTTGCACAATGGCTACCTAGGGTACGTTGGCGCGCAGACTCGCAGATGATCGAACAGGACACGAGTGTGCATATCTACAAGGAATGTTTTAAATTGCACTTACTACTGAGTTCTTGGATGACATCACAAAGTTGTTGCACATAGACAG
>JBBPQP010001137.1:0-12774 GCA_038092555.1 Boletus subgraveolens | reverse complement strand
ATCCAGAGGGGCCATGCGAACGCGGGTATCCAGAACCTTCGCTGCTAACATGCAAGCCACCCAACGTGGACCGATAACCCCTCAAACTAAGCACAAGGCGAGGATAAATCATGAACGGAACGGTTTCGCAGTATAGAGTGGCGAGTGACTGATACAGCATCTACACGGGCGCTAGAATTTTTCAGGCGTCTCATCATACAGACATTTACTTACCGAAGAGGGCAGTAACAACCCCACCGCGAGTCCCTTGTAAATCAAGTTCCTAAGGGTTGGCGTGAGCGTTCAGTACAAATATCCTCAGGGGAGTCTCCCGTACAAGACAAAGTAGAGTGCGCTGTGCTCTAGCAGTAGCACCATGTATTTGTTGATATTTTGTCTTCCTATCGTTCTCCTTGTTTCGATGGCGTGTACTGCGAAGCGATAGATTACCAGAGCCATCAGCAGAAAATCGAATAGCAACCCCGGGATAGCGTCGTAAATGAGGATGGTTTGACTGCGACCAAACTGGATGCCGCAAACGGTTACACCAAGGATGGTGACGCTCTTGACTGATCGTATGGTGGAGTCAATATAAAGTCATAGAGTGTATTCAGGATACGCGCCGACGAGACCGCTATGAGGGCCGCTCCACAGGAAGGCGATGACAATAGTATTGATCACGAGTAGGGAGTATAGAGAGAATAGGATGTATCTCGCCGTTTTCGGTTGATTGAACATGGCTGAGACACGGAGAATCATGATTGCTATATTTGAAACGTGAAGCTAACACCCTCAAGTGGCCAAGAGTTACGAACCGTGCGCCGCTACTAGGTAGATTAGCTCTACCCATGTGACAACCTGACCCATGACTATACCTGAGAGGGAGCATTTAATCAGCATGTCTCGAACAGTGACGTTGTGTAGACATACATCTATTGTTTCGCAGAATCGATTATTACTGTGAATTAGTCTTGCAGGCAGCTGTTAGGAATAATACTCACGCCTAAATAAAATTCAGCTAGGATTCAATTTGAAATGAAGGACTGACCAATTCAGACATGTAGAAAACGCCAGTGCCTGTCCCTATTGGAGACGGTCGGCAATTGATCTTCGAGAAACCTGGGTTACGTACCTAGTCCATCCATACTGATCTTTCCTATGAGCAGTCTGAGCAATTCATATGAAGATTGTGACATACAGTGCAAGTCCGAGTCCGAGATAACGTGTCTGGTATAACGTTGCGGGTTAATTCAAGGCGGTATCAGAGTAGTTCATTCACGTCACCACTACGAAGAGCGTGGACATTATGGACCAGGGCTTCATCTAAACAGAGTTGACGGAGAGCGTTTCAAAAAAATATTGCTCCGTACCCATATCAACTCTACCTGTGTACCGGTTGGGAGCAAGCTATGAGTAAGATATCAACCGTACATACCTCGCGTGAAAAAGTAAGAGCTGAGAAAAGCGTTAGTGACTGCAGAACGCAGTAGTCGACATGCGTACTGTAATCATAACATACTACTGTTGCAGTAGCAACTGCACAGATAGTGGATTAGCAAGGAGATAATCGCTCGAGAACAATTTGGCACATCCCCTCCTACGACTCTCACTCACCGGACATGTAGCTAGAAAATTGCACGCTCTCAAGGATAGCCACCACGGAAGACATACCGACACTCATGACGGGGAAAGGTTAGAGGATCATCCTTATCGCTGAACGACCTCCAGTTATAAGAACGCGGGCCGTACGGTGTGCGAACAACTATTAACGCAGACGCCCATGTCCAACCATCAAGAGAACCAGTTAGGAAGGAAACCATGTGGTCCATTTCTGCCTGCTCCACTTCGTGGTAGGCCGCTGACAAAAAACGTCAAATTGACAGCCGCCTGTCTGATGGCTGTGATGCCTCACTGACGAGGAACATACAGAGCATTTGGTAGGTTTTGGTGGCTTTGCCACCGTAAGGTGGTCCTGAATTGTAGCTGTCAAGGTCCTCGCGAGTTGCTGATGGTAACTCGCTCAAAATGAAAATCACGGCTACTGTGGACATTAATGAGCACAAATGGGCTTTCGAAAATATGAACCACTTTCAGCCATTGAACTTTTCATGATCCGGGTTGAGTGGAGGACACTGCTCACAGCAATAATCGGTTTCTTGAAAAATGGGGATGTGTGAACAAGCCAAATAAATGCTGTCGCTCTCGTAGCGATGCAGCGGTACTGTGACCGACCGGATAGTCAGAAGCCAAGGATAGGCATCCAGGAATGGGTAGAATGGGACATAGGGTAACATGTGGACTATTCTGCATCAGTCCTTCACACGTCACGCGTCAAGACCGAGTTTCCGCGGTAGACCAAGTCTGGCAATGGATGAGGATACCGGAGTAGTCCTATGACCCTCAAGTATCGTCACACGTGACGGGGTTTTCCGAAGACCTTGGAAGAGCGCGTTAGAAGTGATTTTACACGAGGAATTGTACACTGTGAGCACGACTTGTTGCCGTGTTCACCCTCTGCAAACATGGTTTGAATAGGTCAGGACTCACTGGACTAGTTGAAGATACACGGTTTAGACTAAGTTCGTCATCTGACATAATACGAATGCTGTGTGGCAGACAGTTTGGTCAGTTTGGTCTAAGGTTAGGGTTTCCTTTTCATTCTTATTTTCAACCACCGTGTTTGAAACGTATTCCATCGACAATATCTCAATCATGGTACGTTCCGAACATTGGTCCATCGCTTGTTAGGTCTCACTTGCTTGCTCAGGGAGGTGGAGCGCGTTACCCGTACCCAAAACATGTATGGTCGCCAGCAGGTGCGTGGGGGTAATTCTCACTGTCGGCGTTAGTGACAGCATCCGACAGGTGGATGGTGGACTCGTCCTGCGAATTGGGCAAGCAACACGGCGATTACCATGACTGGTATCCTTGCCATTGCATACGGCGTATGGTCTGTCAGTGCAGAACGAGAGGTGATGAAGTGTTTTTCGTTCCCAGATTTGGTACTCATGGCTAGCGTGCGGACAGACCCGGCACATTCTTCCCGATCGTCCAATACCTTCGATGTTGGTACGAATATTCACCCTACTCTTTTCTTCTTCACGGCTCATCGATGAATTAGTGGGCAAAACAGTTTAGACAACAAAGCAAGGAGGATGCATGAATAGTCGAGACGTTTACTTCCCCCCTTGGTGTACCAATGCCTCCCATCCAACTAATTCCGTTCCAACGGTGATTCTAGAAGCCATATCTATTCATTGTGCCCGTGACCCCCATGAGAACCTGTGCATGAGCAACACGTCTCGGGTACCTTGAGTCGGTGTTTCATATATTTGCTGTCGTTCCGCGCAACGTCGCTCTGAGTCGCCCGACTCCTCTTTGAATCTAACTTTTCGTATCGTTACGGCGCCAGGCAGAGGGGTCACCGCTTATATTGAGCCAGTGATCCTTAATCTCCACACGCAAGTCGATTGCCCTCGGGATGAGTGGTCGACGTTCTTGGAGAAAGCGGTGGAGCACCTTGAGTGTCTCCAAGGGTTCTGCCTCATGCTTGGGACCAATAATGACACGATCCCCCCTTTTCAAATGGATCTCACGTTGCAAGTCCTGGAGATTGAGGGGCATGACCACACCACGGTGCAGAGAACAGGTACTTTTTGATGGGGCAGACCACCTCTCCGTAAATTAACACTTTCTAAGTGATATTCGTCTCAGAGGAGACAAAATAATAGTGATTTAATATCTCTCAGCCTCGGAGCTTTGATCCATCAGCTAATGTACTCGATCATCGACTAGCGAGTCCCTGTTCACGACGGGCAATCAATGTTTCAACTCACTCCTTGAGCGCTCTTGCCAAGTATCGCTTGGATCCGTGATGAATGATAAAAATATCGAAACGGGATGGGCGCGACATCCTGACGCACGCTCTCGTCTCAATTAATATTCTTTGGGTTTTCAATGGCTCAAGTCAGTCAGGCCAAGTAGTACTCAGATCTGTGACGAATAAGAAAAATTGGAACGACTTTCTTCTGGTCCCGAAGTCTTGGGTCTGGTTTTGGGGAGACTTGAGAAAAACACCAAAGCAGGAAGGACACGACGTGCCGTCCTAGTTGATATTCTTATATTTGCGATAGCTGAAATCGATCAGAAACCGCCCTGAAATTCCAACCTTCTCATGTGCATAGCTTTTCCCGCTGACCAGTCAGTAAATATCCCAGCGAGCTCAATCATAGAGAGACTTATTAGGGCTCTTACCAGTAGCAGCGGTGAGAGACGACACGGTATTTACGATTCAGAATCTACATGCATTGTATCGGATCAGCTGGATGAATGCGTCCCATCTCCGGTACCTGAGCCACAACACATCCATGCAGGAAATGCAATAGCACATCGGAGGATAGCTTTGCCTAATTCTCGCTGTGTGATCCAGTGTGAGTCTCAGAACACAAATGAAAGGCGAGTACGCGCACCGTGAGATGGACCCCCCCGGCGGAGGGTAGAGATGCATCGTTCGCTTGTTGAGCCTAATAGGAAATGAGCCATCATAACATAGTATATAATAACGAGAAAGCAAAATGCAGTGTGTCGTTCGTTTGAATTTGCAGGGCCTTGTCCACTACGAGGAGCACTTTTGTCTCGATGGCGGGGGTGAGCATCCTTGGTAGGCGATTTAGGTTGTAATGTCTAATGAGTCCCTGCATACAAACTTGACGAACAACAAACGTTTCGTTTTACAACGGGTTTCGCGACCGCTCGCTGTGATATGTTAGACACACCGCATCCCATCGTCTCTCAAAAAAGAGCACTCACTCGTACACGTTGACCTGCAGCCATCCGCGAAGGACCCTGATTGGTGACGTCCGGTCTCAGTGGCGACTGGGAACGGGGTTGATGATCGGCAGGCTGACGCGACTTTCTGGGAAGTCGATCGGGCTTATGCGAAGCTGCGTCCTTGTTACTCTTCTTGATCCTCGTCTGTAGCAATCTTTTGAGGATCGGAATGCCCTGGGACGACTTAGAAGTATGAACATTTTCCTCCCGGAGTGGTTCCGGAGGGTAGGCCATGTCGGCCTCGCGGGAATGGGAAGAAGATCCTGGGGTAGGTGGCTACAGCAGGTTCAGCACGGAGGAAAGAGAATGTAATGATAATAAACCTCGTCATAGTCAAACAGAGGAGCGGACGGGCCGGATGGCACCTCGGCCTGTGCGATCGTGAGAACTTGTTTCGAGGGGGGAAGAACCAACGAATACCTCCAGCGGATCACCATCACCATCCCCGCTGCGTGTCTCGGACTTGATTGGACTTGATTTGCCAGGTTCTTCCTAGTGTATGTACACAATGAGGGAGTCAGTGCAACCCGATTTGGGGATGGGACGGCAAACTCCTACCGGATTAGAGTCACCGCCCGAGGTTGCAGGCTGACCGTCTGGTCGTCCAGATGTCTAATGGAGTGTCTCAGTGCGAAGAATGGAATAGGATTAACAGACAGATGCTTACATGGAAAGGACCATACGAGTCCGGGAGGATATGGCCGAGGTCATGCACACTGATTTTTCCGTCGTACCGTCCAGTCGCCAGATAACTACCATCTGGGGAGATGGCGATTGAACGTACTCTCTTGTTGTCCTCAATGGCAGGGCCAATCTTGGTAAGAGTCGATGCATCCAGGAATAAGATGGAATCCGATGTGTAGGTAGCGATGAATTTGCCATTGCTTGCTAGCTGGGTGAAGGACATGCCGTCATCAAGAACTC
Organism: Boletus subgraveolens; assembly: GCA_038092555.1. Lineage (NCBI taxonomy): Eukaryota > Fungi > Basidiomycota > Agaricomycetes > Boletales > Boletaceae > Boletus > Boletus subgraveolens. Next base: position 7,041 of record JBBPQP010001137.1, on the reverse strand, counting down.
GTGATTCAGCGAGCTTGGACCCTGTGGATACGGCAAAGGACTTGATCGTCTTGTTTTTTGACACCGCAAAAATCTGTTGGCCATCATCGGACCATGCAAGTAGAGTGATTCCCCATTCTGAAGGTGTGGTAATGTCGACGATAATGAGTTTTTCACCGTTGCGACTGTCGAAAACATGGATTGGCCCTGCATAGCAAGAAGCGGCGATGTGCTTCCCATTTGGCGAGAATCTTATTCCGGTGACAATATCATCGAGTTTGATTGGGCCAACGAGTCTCTTCCCTGTCGTTATGCTCCAAACGCTCGCCTCTTTGTGATCACTCCCGGTGGCAAACCTGGTCATATCTGGGGAGACGTCGACTGCACCCACCCTGTTTGGGCCCTCTACATCAATCACCTTTTTATGCATCTCAGGCTCCGCGTCCCAAACGCTTGCGCCATCCTGAGTCCCACACACTATCCACTTGTGATCTCTCGACACAGAAATGGCGTTCACGTCCATTCCCATCTGCTTTCCGATATCTTGATGGTCTTCAAGTCGCCATTGTCTAATCCCATCTGTGCTCCCGCCCACAAGGAGCTTTCCGTCAAGATGGAATGCAACTGCCCATATCACACCAGAGTCACTGCCCGCGTCAAGTACTGTTGTTGGGCCTTATTGAATTGTCAACATTCAACACAAAATTGCTCAGCCGAACTACTACATACCGGTCTTTGTCGACGACATCCTCATTAATGGCACGCGGTCGTGGGGTTCGAAGAGCGAAGAAACGAGGTGTTTCGGTTTACTCCTGGTGCGCAATGTGGTCTCAAACACGTGAACATGTTCTCGATATGGGTCGCAGGTGCCTGGCGTCGTTGGCGCTTATTCTTTCTCGGATCCTTGCTAGGCGACCTACGACGACCAAGCGTGGAGTCAACATCGACGAAATCGTCCCTCGTTGCCAAGGGTAGTCTTACCCGGGGATTTGCAAGCCTTCGTCATATCTTGGCTGTAGGACTCGTTTCACGATGGGTGTACAATCCGTGGTACCATTAGACCACTCGTGTTACACCGTGCACAAATCACGCATGCATCTCAGGGGTTTCAACCTCAACAGAGAGCGTTCATACTCTAGAAGAATGTTCTCGGCAAGATGGGAGACGCAGTGTGTGCACACCGAATTTGAATCGCGTCACATTCATATTCATATGTGTGGCTGTTTTCTGAATCAGCTCAGGCTCGCTACTATGGATGTCGGACAAGTGGACATTGCAGACGTGCGTGAGTGTTTCTCCGGGGCTCGAATGGTTGCGATCACACGCCTCGTTGATGCCAGAAATGCTTTCAGATTCCCGGGTTCACCACGGGCACAGTGTATCACAGGAATCCACAAGGAATCCACCGAAACGCCAAAGATGGTTCTCAGGTACTATACTGAGCCTTTGGAGGTTGCTATGCGGTATGGGGGCTAGTGTGATCGTGTGTACGTCGTGTTCCTGTACCTTTCCCTGTCAGGCAATTTGGATGCGCCGTATTTCGATATTCCGACGGACAGGCAACATCCACAACCCGGTTTATGAACCCTCGTGGCACCTCGATCAGCATCCAAGTCTGGCTCCCACTGGCGGACATTTACACGACGCGTGACTAGTATGCTTCCATACCTCGTGTCGATCAACACTGACGAGTTGGCCAGACACGAACACCTCTGGTGATCACGATGCACGTCCCCTGGTTCGCACTCTGACCCATTCTACGTCCTGAAAGCAGCAGAAATGGCTTACCTGGCCGACGATCGTGCTCTCGATGGAGGTGCTTATCACAGTATTCGCTTTGAGTTTGACCGATTTCACCACCTTTCCGACATCAAAAAAGTCTTGGAGCATCTTCATGAATTCATACTCCTCAAACTTGGACGACAGGCCGCATTATAATCCTTCGCCCCTCAAGTACCCACGGTGAACATATAGCTCGATGTTCGCACCAGATACTTACGCCCGCACTAGAAGAGATGGAAATGGGCAAAATCGCACGCCCGAGCGATTGACCGAACCGCTAAAGTTGAAGTTGAAGTTGGTATGAATATGCCACCAGTCTATGTGGCTTGGACGGCTACGTGGTCACTGTTAATTCGATGATGCCGAAGACGATCGAAACGAGGCGCATTGTCCTTGTTGTACGCCTTTATAAACTGTTACTCCTCAAGTCACGTCGGACTCTCGGCATAAAGGAGCACCAGGTCAGCGTATCTGCAACACCTACGTCGTGTTCGGTCACGGCATGGGGAGTAGGTCGGCTTTACTAGCCGATTCGGCTCAAACGCTCATCGACCATATCTCACTCGTCTCACGGTTCACCCCAATGATGGCGCTAAAAGGCGAGTCTAACGAGAACGAAATGGAGGTGGCCCGCCGATGTTTGATCTCTCTCGATTGTGGGGTGGCGTCAAGCATTGTCGTAGCATCGCGGCTCGTCTCATCTCGTCTCATGTACTTCGGAATGCGAACGAATGTGACCGACGAGCTATCCGAGAGTCATGTAGTGTGAATCGCATCTTGAGAAGCCTCTCCATGAGTATTGCGTACCCTGGATCCTGCATAGTACATAGTTGTTCAAGTTGTTCAGATCGTCTGCTGAAGTGCTGTTCTCGAAATGTCGTCACAATCTGTTTCACTGATTCTCGCGCACACCGTGTGTACGAGAATCAGTGAAATAGATTGTGAACCATGTCAACGACGTGTCTCCTTGCCATCGACATCCTTACGGCAAGTTCATAGACGACACTCGCGATGACGAAAACTGCACAAATACAGATGAACCAAATGATAACATTAAGCACAAGCTTCTTCACCGGGCAGCTTGAAAGCACAATCTACTTTCCTTGGCGCCCTCGCAAGTTGTCTCCGTGATCCCGCCAGCAAGAGCCTCCAGTAATCAACACTTCCTTATCTGCGTGTTAAAAACATGGAACCCATAGTTGGACTTGGTTGCTTCTCGGTCAGATGTAAGTCGACACTCATTGTCGAATACGTCAGAGCGGAATGATTTGTGGTGCTCGTATTCGCAGTCGTAGAGATCTCCACATTGGAATCACCTGCTCGCAGCAGAGTTCATTGCTCCATTCCATTACAAGTGAAGAAAGTACATGCTGATCTTGCACAGTTCAAACATTGAGTGTATAGTACCTCCAGGGGATCAATGATGCCCCATATTGGTAGAGCCGATCTTCACGGTACCCATTATATGTTGGCAAGTTCATTCTTCATGAATTCTACAATCTCATCACCAGAGGGGCGTGATTTAGCAACCAAGGACCAGCATTGACCAATGAAGTCCCATTGGTGGTTAGCAATAACATCCTCTGCAGGACGTTTTGGCATGATCCCCCTTGAAATTGCGTGGATGACCTCCATCTCATGCATATCATAGTAAGGAATCTTCCCCGACAAGATCTGTTCATGAAGACCCCACAGTTACTACAATTGAGAGAAGCAAAAACCAAATGAGGACAGACCTGCAACATGATACATCCGAATGAGAACACGTCACTCTTCTGTGTTGCAACAGCCTTGGGCAGACTGTTGTTGCCTTCCGGGAGGACGAGCAATTCGGGAGCTGTCCAGCAGACCGTTCCTCTACCTTGAAATGATGTGGCGAACATGGGTCCAGGTTCCAGATCACATAGCAATGTCAACAAGCCAAAATCAGCAATACATGCTCTTCCGGTCGCATAAATGAGCACGTTCGACTAGCTCATGGTTATTACACAGGATGGTAGAATGACAAGAACGCTCACGCCTGAAAGATCTCCGTGGACAACCAATTGCGAGTGCACTGTTAGCCGCCATTTCATCAGCAAGGAATAGCCCTGCTTCATGTATAATCACGTACAATACTGTAGGCCAGCAGCAACATCATTAAGCTGCGAAATAAAGCTCGACATCAAGCTACCATGTGGCGACGGCATTCAAAAGTATCACTTACCAGAACCAACTGACGTTGAGTTGCAAGGTTCGCATTGTGTTTTGCGAGATAAGACGTGAGGGTGCCATTCTCGACCCATGGACAAATCATAGCAGGAACCTTCCCAAAGTTCACAGCCGTGCCAAATAATGGCAGAACATTGGGATGGTTCAGGGTGAGCCATACGGCAACCTCCCGACGAATTCGCTAGGAGTCGTCTCATCAATGAGTAAAACTGAACAATGAGATTCAGAATGTGTACCATCAAATTTTGGGGCTGCTTGTCTTCAGTAGAATATATTTTGATGACTTTGATGGCGACCTGAGGGGTGTCAGCTAGGTTGGATGACTACAAGGGGACGATATACATCAATTGACCGCCCGCGGACATGGAATGTGCCTTTGTATATGTCAGCGAAACTTCCAGCTGTGGAGGGGTGTTCTCCTTCTCGTGTCACATAACCAGTGAGATCGTTCGGGAATAGGGTTCGGCTTTCCTCCAAACGGATTCGTGAGCAGCTCAAGCTGGATGGGGTAAGACTTACATATTGCGCAAACCACATGTAGTCAACAATGGTTGTCCTTCGGGTATCACTGTAGTTATTTGACGACTGCCTGAGCGCACACTATTCTGATTGCTCAAGACGTCCTGCAGGAGCATAAGTCTACATCATGAATACATAATGGAATACCTGACCAGAGCGTGAACGTCTGTACTAGTATGACGTACCGCTCCCATTGCTGACGGGATGGCAACAATTGAATCGTGGGGATGAGCATAGACCTAGAACAATTTGAAAAGACAGGGTGGCGCCGTTCATAAAATGAACAGACCATGCACACCTTGATGAAGGGATCATCACCACTTGGGGTGGTTTCCTCGTCTTGTTTGTCTTGTTTCGTCTTCAGGAAAGCATAGAGGATGATACAACGCGAGAAGGGTAATAATGTCTGTGAGACACCAACACAGGCACGGTGTCGATGGTCACTCACGACCTGGAGGATGTGAGAAGGGTGAGAGGATTAGTGAGACCACAGCAAGAGCCGGGAGGCGATGCTCACTCACAACCTGGATGACAAACGAGAACGGAAAATGGTTCGTTGATGCAGCAGGTCGAGCAGGGAGTTGACAATAACTCACAATCTTGATGGGACGCAAGACAGGAGATACGATGCATAAGACAATAGCACAAGCAGGGAGCCGATGATCACTTACTGGCTGGATAGGATGCGAGAAGGAAAGACGGTCGATGAGAGAGCAGCATAAGCAGGAAGCCAATGGTGACTCACGTCCTAGATGGGACGCGAGAGAACAGGCGATCTGTGAGACGGCAACGCGAGCAGGGAGCAGACAATCACTCACATCCTCGATGGGAGGCGAAAAGGGAAGGACGCTCTGAGACAGCAATGTGAAAAGACAATCACTCACGATCTAGATGGGCCGCAGAAAGTGAGAGATGGTGTGCAAGACAGCAGCGTGAGCAGGGAGCCAACGATCACTCACGAACTGGATTGCAAGCGGGAAGGGAAAGGCGGGATGTGAGAGAGCAGGACGAGCAGGGAGACAACAATCGCTCACATCCTAGATGGGACGTGAGATACGAGAGACGGTTGGTGAGACGGCAACACGGACACGGAACCGACAACTCACAGCCTAGATGGGACACGAGATGGGAGAGATGGGGTGTTAAAGAGCAGCACGAGCATGGAGCCGATGATCGCTCACGGGCTGGATTGGACGGGGAACAGAGAAACAGTGTGTGAGATGACAGCACAGGCAAGGAGCCCACCATCACTCACGAACTGGATTGGATGCGGGAAGAGATACACAGTCTGTCAGAGAGCAGGGCCAGCAGGGAGACAACGATCGCTCACATCCTGGATGGAACACGAGAAGGGAGGCGATTGGTGAGACAGCCGTACGGGGAAGCAGCCAATGATCACCCACAGCCTAGATAGGACACGAGAAAGTAAAGGCAGGCTGTGAGACAGTGTAGCAGGGAGGGAGCAGACAATCACTCACAAACTGGATTGGACAAGAGAAGGAAGAGGCGGTCTGTGAGGCGGCAGCACAAGCAGGGAGCCAACGATCACTCACTTTCTGGATGGGACGCGAGAGGGGAGAGACAGTCGGTCAGATGGCAGCACGAGCACAGAGCTGATGATAACTCACGGCCTGGATGAGCCACGAGAAGGAAAGACGGTCGGTGAGACAGCGGCATGCACAAGGAATAGATGCTAACTCACGTCCTGTATGGCATGCGAGAAGGAAGCCACAGTATGTGAGAGAGCAGCACGAAGTGGGAGCCAACTATCACTCACGAGCTGCATAGGACACGGGGAGGGAGACAATTGGTGAGACAACAAAATGGGCAGGGAGTTGATAAGTACTCACTCGCTGGATTTGGAGGAAGGGGCAGAGAGCGCATGAGACAGCAGTACGAACATGAACCCGATGCACACTCACAGCCTGGGGAGGATGAAGGGATGATTGGTAAGACGGCAGTACGAGAAGGGAGCCCACGATGACTCACTTGCTGTATGGGAGGCAAGAAGGGAGAAACTGTATGTGAGACAGTAACGCGGGGAGGGGGGCCGATGATCACTCACTCGCTGATAGACATACGAGGAACAGACGCTTGGTCAGATGGCAGCAGCACGAGCAGGGAGCCGACGATCACGCACTCGCTGGATGAGACACAAGGATGGATAGTGTCTGTGAGACGGTAGCACGATCAGGAAGTCAATGGTCACTTACTCGCTAGATGGGACATGAGAAGGGAGAAGTGGTTTGTGGGACAGCGGGATGGTCACTCACGATCTGTATGGGACGCAAGAAGGGAAAGAGATGGTCTGCAAGACAGCAACGCAGGCAGGGAGTCGACAATAGCTCACCAACTGGATTGGATGCAAGAAAGGGAACAGTCTAGGAGACAGCAACACGAGCAGAGAGCCAACGATCACGCACATGCTGAATGGGACGTGAGAAGGGAGAGACGGTCGGTCAGACAACAGCAAGATCAATGAGCCGACGACCACTTACTATCTAGATGGGCCACAACAAGAGAAAGACGGTCTGTGATACAGTGGCACAG
>JBBPQP010001136.1:0-12779 GCA_038092555.1 Boletus subgraveolens | reverse complement strand
CGGCGATCCACCAGCTTGGACAGCACCCTCTTTCAACGCCTTCCAAAACCGTACTTCGAGTGGCCCGTCTGGATGGGCGCATCGTTCGGATCATTCCGTTCCTTGAACGTGTGCAAGGCGCTCCAAGTACGGAAATATCCGAGGAGGTCCTCCCAGGACATGACCTTTCGCAGCACGATGCGCGTCTCGAGTCGAATATGGATGGATGCCGGCACGAGGAAAAGAGAAAGAGAAACCAAGGGTTTACCAGTGAAATACACTCTGTCGAGGAGTTCGAATGCGCCGGGGACGGCATTGTTCCCTTCAGGGATACTGACGAAATGGTCGACGGGGACCATTCGTCCGGGTTGTTGCCAATACGGTCCAAGGGGGGTGCTTGGGTCCGTACCCTGGTCGTATGCGACGATGAGCAGCGTCAGCACAGAGTATTGGGGTAAGTGGAGTTCACTGTAATCTGCGACAGAATCGGAGAAATTCCAAGGTCAGTCCCTGGGATCGTACAGGGAACGACGACGATGGAGGGTGGGAGCTTTGGATTAGAGCGTTGCAGACATGTACGGTAATACTTTCCCACAACTAGTCAGCTCGGTGCTTTTCGTTCTACGAAGACGACTTTGTGCGCCAGAAGTGAGATGAGTCCGACTTCCGTGGAGGTTGACGCCTCAAGAGTTCCCCTTGCATGCCGTGGGTTTTCGGTGCCATATGGAGCTTCCGAGAATCTCTGGGAATGGTATAGAGACAAGCTCGACCAACTGGCGTCGTCTTCATTTCTTCGAAGGAACGCATGCGGGCTTGGTGCCCACGTTGACCACAGAATATACGTGCACGATGGGTTTCACACACGTGTCACGAAGACCTCAATATTGGTAGAGCAAAAGGAGTTGCCACCTTTCAAAATCTGCAAGTCTCCACCTTTTTTTGTTACCATTGGGCAGATAAGTCGATGATCATGATGCTGCGCTTATCCATTATGTAGACCGGTAGTACAGCCCGGTGACCAGTCAAAATTTGCCAACATAGTCTCCATGCGGGATGAGCGTGGCGCCACATCATCTGACTCAAAGCTGTGGTCACCTATCACCAAATAGTCGCATCGACAGTCTCGTGAGGTTCTTGACAGGCCTGCCATCGCCAGCAACCGCGCCCTGCGATGCGCGATTCAGTTGAATAAACGCGTTTTGTGTCAGACCCTGTCAGGGGGGGCAATGTGGGTGGTGCCGATTTGGGGATTATAGTATCATATCTATGCATGGAAATCCTGAGATTGGTCAAAAATACGTACATATCTGATGGGCTTTTTCAGTTCAAACGCCGACTGACTGTCATTGCGAACTCGTCGCGATCGCAGATAATGGGTTTGATTATGGAAACGGGATCCGAGCCTGTTCGGCGGAGTCACCGGGGGGAGAATTGTGGTTGTGATGGTCGTGTTTTTTCGCCGTGGGTTCAAATTGCTACATCTGCCGTAAGTCTAGGAAATGCGCATAAACTTACTGGACACAACTTATGACCACCTCGACCGACCAGACGTGTTACAGGGCATTCGGTAACCTCACCAAGTCGGGCGTTCCGCGTGGGAGCCTCACTAAGTATCCGTGCTGAATACCTTTGATGGTTTCATAAACGAAGTTGGGCCCTCACCGAAAACAGAGATCATCATACTTGGGGCGGAAGCAAAGTCTAGCCGGGGGCCCCGAGACTCATGATGCGGCGCCACACGTAAGTGGTATAAAGGCAGCAATTCTTTCCGCTCTTTAGTGAATTCGGACGACCAACAGGCCACCTGCCGTAGTCCTAGCATATCACGGAAGTGTGTATCATGTCTCTCACAATCCCTCAAGCAAGAGGATATCAAATTTCCGAGGTATTTTTTTGGGTGTATTCCCTATCCTCTGATGTCGCGAGCAGCTGAACCGATTCCTGCCCACAGTATTTAGATGGTATGTCATATTTGCAGTGCGACGTCCTGGCTGGATGTATTGACACAAGTCGGGTTAGCTATTGGTATAGCTATTTTAGTGAGGATCTATGTTCTCTGGAACACACACACTTCTCTAATCACCTAGCAGATCTTCGACTATGCTATTACAATCGAAGATGAAGTAGGCTTCGTTCCTGCTCTACAATCTAATTTATCCTGACGAGTATTCCAAGGCGCGTTGGGTGTGGGGCAGGCCGTGGGACGTGACACGAATCGTTTTTACGATCTGCAGATATGTACCCTTTGTGTCAATAGGCTTGACAGCGTATTGTACGTGTCTGACATTGTATTCCTTGTTCATCACTTAGTGTCATTTTACTACTGACAGCTGATCTTAGATCTGGTTCAATGGTGCCATCGAATTTTTAACGCAGATCCCCTTGTAGAGTCACTCTGATGCACCATTTAGCCATGCCCTCAAGGCACTGAAGCAAATTGTAGCCGTCCCATTTTAATGGATATCACGTTGCTAATCTGTTCCCCAGTGATTAATGGAGTAGGCATCATCGCCTCTGAAGGCAAGTATTTTCCTATGCATTCTGCTTTATTAACTGAACATTACAAATGCTTCTTTAGTACTCCTTCTTCTACGTACCCTCGCCTTCTGGCAGGGTAACAAATATGTTTCTTACGGACTCGTCATCTACGGGGGGGTAGGGACTCCCTAGATAAATTCCAAGTTGTGGAAATCTGACGGAGGAAATGTAGCTATTAGCTTCCGGTGGTATTGCAATCGATGCCATATTGAACCAACCCGTCTCTGGAGGTGAGTGATCCTGCAGGCATTTCTGCCAGCAATTGCTGAAGCCGATCTTTGTACCTGAAGACGAAATCGTCAGATGCTTCGACACATCATCGCGAAATTCTGCTTTGGCATATGCTCTGGTCTTGGCTTATGAACTCAGTATGCATGTACAACAACATCAGCCACGCCAAATATTGCTCACAGCGATACAATTTGCCACAGCCATCTTGTTTCTGATGACTTACAAAAAAAACCGTGATTACCGAGGTGTTACTGGCAGAAAATCACTCATATACACTTTGTATTCCGACGGCGTGTTCTACATCCTCTGCATCAGCTGTGCGTTATCTCGATATCTCTCACCCGTCCTGAAAACTTACCACGTCGAGCAGCCATGACTGTCGCGAACATTATTGTCGATCTCGCACTTCCGGTGAGTGCCTGTGATGGCCACTTATGTTCCTGACGAAATTGGACAGGCGGAATACGTTGACATGCTGAACATGTAAGAGCTATATTATTCTTCCTTTCTTTATCTTCGAAACTTGGTCTAATCATCGTTGGTGGCACTCAAGACCTCAAATCGCACTTCACGATGTCCTTGCGTCAAGGATCATTTTCAATCTACGCAAACATGCGCGCACTGTCAAGGTTGATGATGCTACAATGACGGCAAGCAACATCCCTGTAAGCACAATGGAGTGCCGTGTGCCCTCAGAAACGGAGGTATTGGAATTGGAGGAAATAGGTTCGCATTTGCAACCGTCTCCACATGACTCTGGTAGGGTGTGAGTCGGTAAAATCGATTACATCGAACGGAATTTGTTAGATTGGTATCTTGATCGCATCGCATTACTGTCTAGAATCATTTCATAATATGCCAGCAGGGTTTGAGTCCACATGCCTATCGAGCGACGGTCCCGTTCGTTGTTAGGTCACAAATAGCCTATATGGGTGTATTGTATTGTACCGGCTCCGAGGCTCAATGCACAGGACACCCTTGCAAAACTATCTTTAGATGTCGATCTTCTGCTGTTCTTTTTTTCTTGTTCCTTGTTTACTGGCCTGCAAGGCGACGCCGTCGCCGCGACTGTGCCCTTTGTTGGACATTACGCGCGGGTGTATCTGGAATCTGCCTTTCGTGAAAAGCGCTGTTCATCCCACCTACGCCGTAGATGATCTGAATCGAATCTCGGACTCACGAACGTCGCTGGACATAAGTTGTCTCATCCGGCTTGACCGCTGTGTGACCTCAGTATCAACGGCTCAAAACCATCCGGTAAGAGGAAAATAGAGGTGTCAACTTGCCCCTCGGTAAGTGTGCTTATGACGAACCTCTTACTTAGATTGTGGGCAAGGATAAAGGAATTATCTTGGTGAGGTTCGTCGGGAGCTAGGTTCGGACCTAGTACTGATTTGTATGGCAGTGGTGTTCGAACCGTCGCTTTAACCAACCAAAACATTGTTTCGTTCCTCGATCTGGTCCCTCCTATCTCCTGCCAGATTTTTCACATTGCGTTTCGATCCAATAAAACATCAGCTCTAGTGGGGTGTACATAGGATGGACGGGCCGTGGTTCTCGAGCGAATGGATGTCAACGGTGTGCTATAGTGAACAGAAAGGTGACTTACAGCGTCCGCTGAGTGCCATGCTATGATTCGTAGGTAACGACCTGCGAATACCGGAACATCGTTGAAGGGAGGCTGGCTCTGCATCCCCAAGGAGAACCTGCAAATCCGCGAGTCCTATGCGGGGAGTTCGTGATCTTGTGCTGCTTGCAAGTGTGACAACGATACGCTGTCCTTTGTTCCCGACGTGCCGGTCACCAAAAAGGCAATCCCCCGCCCATCCCTAATAAGGCAGTCCCGACTCGTGGCCCCATCCCGATGCGGCGACAACATGCGCGACCCATACGGTGACATGAATGCACTCCGCAGCGTCGTCGCAAATCCGACTAAACCCATGTGACACTCTAAGCAACTTATACTATACCTTCGGCTTGTCTGCGGCCACTAGATCCTCGTCGGATAAAGTCTATACAGAACAATACTCGAGTTGAGAATCTTGAGATCGATGAGGGGTACGATATACATATCCCATTCGTTCAAGGAACCTCTGGCACGCTGCTGCCCCAAAGCACCAATCGTTTGTGATTATCTCTGTCAATTTCGGTGCCTTGCCACGAGGACGACCACAACTTGTTTCGAGCCTCCTCACTATGTTTCTCCTCCTGAAAAACATTGTGTTCGTAAAAAGTGGCCGGAGCTTCTAGATAAAGATAACGAGCCATTCCCGTATGTCCTGAGTGTAAGAGGGGCCAGGGCGGTGATACATGCATGTGCGACAGCGGGGACCCCTCGAATGTCGTTTCGGCTCTCTCTTCCATCAATCCTCCATGACAGGTTCATTTTCCAGGTGTGTAGTTACGAGGGCCAGGGGTAGCGCGAATATTAAACCCAGCGCCGGTATATTCTTGAATGATTTCCTCGTGGCCAGCGCTGACTATACGAAATAAAGATAAATTATAATTGGGATGCCGAATATGAATGATCGAACCTGCCGCTATACTTGACATCTGCCCCTTGCTCCGTCAAGGTAACGTATGCAAAGTGTCACCGACCCGACAGCTCGAAGGTACGAAGAGTAGGACGAATAAGTCACATGCCCCGCTCAGGTACCTGGTTTTTTTTTGCGCCCTTCACATGACAGCTTAAAGATCAGTTTCAGGAATTTGATTTCCTTTTGAATGATCACTTCAGAATTTGGCCAGACGTCTCGCTGTGATCAGATCAAATTTGTGTCAACAGTGAAATGATTCGGATCTGCTTACAGAAAGCCCCATGTGATAACGAATTTGCCAATGTAGGGTCGCACCCCAAAGCCAAGCCCAGTGATCGGAATGTCACGCAGTCCACAACGGCGCATTGTTAGGAAGAGAGTGAATACGCTCTGAGTGAATCAAGGAAATGGAGAATGCTATATTCACGAATCTAATCCTCTCCATTGCCGACGACATTTCTGGACTGGCAGTTCAAATTTCAGGGCACAGGGAGAAATATGGTAGAGCTTTGCAGCAGAAGTGTCACTGTTTGTGTTTCAGCTTTGAATGACACTCCCAGGGGTCACAGAAGTGCTTACATGCGGAAACGTAATTTTAAATATAGCCTGCTCTATCTCTGTGTAATCTGAATGAATCCTTAGGAGGTGCCAATGCGTGCCCTCTCGATCAGTGCAAAGATTGCCACTTTGACTGTCGGATTGGAATAAAGAGCAAGTACCTTTTGATTCGAAGAACGGTCGGGGGAAACCCCGAGGCTTTCACCACGTGTCAAGCACTTTGACTCCCGATCACGATCGAGGTGAGTTGTGGGGTCAACTGAGCAACAGCTATATGGTTTATTACGTTTTCAACTCGGAAAGTACATACTTGTAAAAAGAGAGAAGGCTATGTTATTCAATCATACAACGCTATCGGTATGTGGCTGTACGTACCCGACCCATCATCCAGCTAATTCTGCGATTCGGCCCCTTCGAGGGCTGTCTCGATAACGATCTGGGGAGTCTCTATCGGAATCAAATGAGAGGCACCCCAAACTGTCTTTACAGCTAAATGGGGGTATGGCTTGAGATCTTCCTCTCTCACGCATGCCCCTTTGGACGGGTCAGCAGCAAGTACGGTCACTTTGACGTTGTCCGGAGGTGTCAATAGCTGGTGTGAAAATGACCAAGGCACGTTTTGCTGGACAAGCCTCGTGAGCACCAAGCATCAAGAAGGATTAAGGAACCCTACGTCAAAGATGGCTTCCACGGCGGAGGCATCGCACAATTGTAAGCTCAAGGATCTTAAGATTGCATCCTCCTTTGTCATGAGGGGGTATTTCTGGAGACAGACTTCGGGTGTCTTAGGGTTCCTGACTTCGTTGCCAAACTCCTTTCGGAAAAAACCAACGAGCTCGGGGGTCAGTTCGAGGGGTGGGTCGACGAGAACGACCTGGACTGATCGGGTGGACTTGAGAAGAGGAAGCAGGGCAGAGGCGAGGAGTCCCCCGAGCGAGTGTCCGACGACGATGTGATAAGGGTGGTCGTTGCCTCCGGTAGTTTTAAAGAGGGGCGAGAGCTCTTGCGCCAGTGCGGCGATGGTATAATTCGAGCCACGCCTGGCATTACCGTGGCCGAGTAAATCTGGGGCTGTGACAAAATAACCTGTGTTGACGGATAAGAATGAATGAATCAGTGCGCGCTCCGCAGCCACTTGATGTGGAACTTGCCTTGAGACGCGAACTGTTGCGCGATGCGATACCAGGTTTGAGATGAAGCAGTGATACCATGAATCAAGAGCACATGCTTGGAGGCATTTGGGTCACCCCAGGTTGAGGCATACAGTGCAGCCATGACTGTTGCGGTGTGGGTAGCTTGGGAAAAGAAGGGTTAATATTTCAATTTCCGGGTGGGTACGGATGCAATGGGAAAGACGAATGTACCTTTGTAAGGAGACGGCCCGGTAACATAGGCGGTCTGTGTGCTCGGGTCTGTGTGTGAAGGAAAGGGGAGAGATTGAGGAGAGAGGCTGTGCTCTGATATGGAGTACGTAGAGGGCGCGACAGTCGCTGCTCAGCCCCGTCGAGATTGAAACAGAAAAAAAATCACAGCACAAAACCATCTTCTCCTCCTGCCCCCTCTTCTTCGCCATTTTTTTCTGTTTTTGTTCCAGGTTGAATTGGAAGCGAATGGAATCTAGTTCGCCCGTGGTGACGCACGTCGAAGCTCCACCAGCATTGCGTTCGACCATTTTGGGATCCTTTCTTCGTGGGCGGCCGCGCGGGGTCTCCAATTCTCATCAACCAGCGTCAACCCAACAAGACTCGTCCCCATCTCCTCCTGCGAGTCCCGCTCCTCCCAGCAGATCCAATACCAACCGTTCTCACCGTCGGAGGTCTTTTGCCCCCACCAGCCTCATCATCCCACAGCTCGCCTCAAACGGAAACCCTCAGCCAACCCCCGTCACGGCCTCACTCGGCATCTCTAACATCCTCAGGCGCAGACGCTCCACCGGCCAAGCTAACGCCAACCAATCCTCCTCCTCTCCACCTGTTGCGCAGCCTGCTACTGCTCCTTCCTCTCCTCCTCCCACAGCCACTTCGTCAGCGATGCCTCTCGCAGTCCCGCCCCAGCTCCATCGCGGCCCATCCTCTACATCCTCCGCCCCAAACCAGACCCATCGCATCCGTCTCGTGCCCCATCTCGACTCCCGTCGCACACTTCGCTTCGAGCCCGTCACCCGCGATCTCAAGGACGACGACCCCCCTCTCCGCATAGGCAGATTCACCGACAGATCCGGAATCGGCATCAACGCTGCCAACCTCCTCTCCTCCAACAAACTTGCCTTCAAATCAAAAGTCGTCTCCCGCTCTCATGCCGAAATTTGGTTCGAGTCCGGCAAGTTTTTCATCAAGGATACAAAGTCGTCTTCAGGCACCTTTCTCAACCACCTCCGTCTCTCCCCTGCCGGTCACGAATCTAGACCATATCACCTCAGAGATGGCGATGTGCTCCAGCTCGGCGTCGATTACCAGGGCGGCTCAGAGGATATTTACAAGTCCGTCAAGATAAAAATCGAGGTCGGTAGAGAGTGGCAGGCGGGAGCCAATGCCTTCAAGTGCGTATTCGAACATCTGCCCCATCGTCACCCTTTTTTTACCTGTTCATCAGTACGCAAGCTATCAGCCAACTCAAGGCGCTTGCTGTGACCACCGACCCAAGCAAACCAGACTCATCCAAGGGCAAACAACGATTGCCCAAGACGAATATCCCAGACTGTTGCATATGTGTGTTTTTCGGTCCTTTATTCTATAGGACTTGTTCGTCTTATTAGAATCTCCAGGTCTCTTTTCTGTCACGATCCGTCAAGCCCTCTTCATCGCACCATGTTCACACGCCTTCCACTACAAATGCATACGCCCACTCCTCGAGAAGCACGCCTCGGCATTTTCTTGCCCTCTGTGCCGCAGTTTCGCAGACCTCGACGAAGACGTCGAGGTTGATCATGAACCAGAACCAGAAGACGAAGATATCGAGTGGGAAGATGTTGGTGCTCCACCCCCATCAGCCCCAGACATCATCCCCGCCACGTCTGCCCGCCAACTCGCCAGTCCCCCTCCTCTTGCCCGTGATGGTGCCGAGACAGAAGTCGAGACCGACATGCTCGGTAATGAGCACCGCTCACGACGACAACGTCCGACTGTCCGCACGGATGGTCATGTCGCCGTTCCATCGATGGATCCCGTCGTGGATCTATCCGAGCATGTAGATCTCGACGCGGATATGTTGGATGGCGAGGCAGAAGAAGGCGAGGGTGAGGGCGGGCTATGTCCGTACGATGGCGAGAGCGAAAACCACGATCGATATGCCCCGACCAGCCTCGGCTCTCGCGGACCCGGATTTGTCCTCACGCCTTGTGGTAACTCGTCCGGGATGCGGGACGATGGCTCCGAAGGGGACGCAAGTCAGAGTGGGAGTGCCGAGGGCGGGATGGTGGGACATGATGTCAGCCCGGAAACAGAACCTGTCATCAGTGGCAAGCGGAAGCGGTGACATCTGCAACATCCCTTTTAATCACCAAGTGACGCGAGGGCATGGGTCCCGATGTGTGGGGGATGGCACGTCCACCTGAATCTGAGATCCCCACGCTTCCCTTGCATTTTTTCTCTTCTTCCGTTCTAAAACCCGCTCGTTGTTTATGATCTCTCCTCGTGCCATAGGGTATGTAAACGGTGGATCCATAAACCCGCCAATTTACTTTGATGTTCCCTTCTTTTTTGTTTGTCTACAGTATTTATTACGATCAATTGGTCCTCTGTTAAGCTGCCCCACCCCCACTTTTTTTTACCCTCGCATGTCATCATGTATGTGGTTCCCCCCTTTTCTATTATCCATCGCCGTCTATAATATCCCCCATGCGTGTTACTGTCTCAACACCCAATAAGATCCGACGTGCATGTTTTAGCTTACCTACCACCGATCATTCCCTGCTTCCGGCTACATTTTATGTTTCGTTTGGTGTTTTAGTACCTTGGTTTTTTGGTTCCTTCGAGATCGTGTGTCGGCGCTGACGAGGATGGTAGGGGACTCGTCGTAATTCTCCGTGTTCATTCATTTTTTTTTCTTGGCTGTCTCCTGGGGGAGCAGATCTTATATCAATCGCCCTCCACGTCATCTTTCTTTCATCTTGTTTTTTTGTTTTGTTTTTGCTTGCATAGTACGACATGACGACCGCGACGAATCACTTTTTTAAAATAATATATAGCCGAGATCTGGGTCTGATTGGTTTCTCGTGTTTTTGAAACAAGTACTATGCGCCTGGACAATCACTAGAAATGTGCGAGATCGAACATGTAGGGCAGTCCGCTCATGCTGTACCGTACAGTTACTAGATTTTCTCATAATGCATAAGGTAGCAGTGCATATTAGCTCATATTTTGCATAGCGTCGGGGAGCTGCACTGGAGCCTGGACCCTCTTAGACTCCCAGCCAAAATGCACTCCGATAGCGCATAAATCTCATAATGGATCAAACGTCCGTCGTCCCCGATGCTATGCATTATGAGAGAGTCACAGTAGGCAACTAGTGGGATCTAGCCCGAGTTTGAAATCACTACCATTGTAGTCGTTCTAAGTAACACTACTAGTACAGCCCGTTGCAGAACGAAAGATCGCTTCCAAAAATAACAATATTCGGAGTTTAAATCTGGGAAGCTCTCGGCACCCAGTTTGTCGTCGTCAACCGCCGCCGTGTCGTCTCGAGCCCATCGCCCATGCCTTGCAATCATCGCTCAACTTCTAACGATGTCGAGCAGATGGTCGTCGAGATGTCCCAGCAAGAAGAAGTCCTACTCAAATCCGCTCGCTCACTGGGGTTGCAGAATCGACGCAGCGCCGGATCAATGCCTTGTACAGGCACACTGGTGAAGTTGATGTTCGCGCTATCGAATGTGGAAGAAGACATGTTTTACATTCTCTCGATGTCATGGTAAGTAGATTGTTTTCCCGATTGCTTTCTCTCAAATTTGCCTCAGTTTCTAGAAGGCCTGGTGGAAAGACAACCTGACATCTCACTCACAGACATGCAAGTTGCCCTCCGTGAAGTGTGTGACATCGAGGTATCGCGTGCTACGGTCTACCCTATGCCGCACATTGAAACGTGCAGGCTTCAGCCGAAAACATGTATGATGTCGTGTACTCTTGTGCCTTACGACGCATTGAATCTTTCTTTATTGCTTCACAGCTTACCTGCCCAGCCCTCGAGCGAAACGGGGCATGCCGCACTGCTGACAAGATACGGATAGGTGAAAATTATGAAGCCCATCAACTTGTATTTGTCGACGAGCATCATTTGAATAGAATGACTGCACGGCGGCCCCTGGGCTGATCTCGTGAAGGTCACCGAGCACGTCGACGCGATTTCTTTGAATACATTTTTTTTCGATGAGACCAGAGTGCTCGCAATAGACCACAGCACCTGCCAAATTAGGATACTTCAGTCGGAGATGTGCATTCCTGTTTCGGACCACTCTATCGTTCTGCAACGGGCTGTACCAGACGGTCCGCATATGGCGGTAGACGATTAAGTCCTAGCCTGGGTTTGAAAACCTGGTCCGAGTTTGATATCACTAGTCATTCTAGTACACAAAGTGTAGCACAGCTGAGTTTGAAAGCCCAGCTCACCTTTGAAGTGGCCCACCGTACGACGCCGCAAAACTGCCAGTTTGCGTCATTCTGGAAGAAGGAAGCCTTCGACTCTTAAATCTGCAGTTGTGAACGTGCGTCAACTGGGTTACTACGGTTAATTTCGTTTATCGGTCTCCTATACCGTGGAGGATCACCGACAGCGACAACTCAATCAAAGCGCTTCTTTCATGCCCATGGTGAGACGATCTGGCCATCGATGAGGATGGCATCGTGAACGGAGACGAGATGTGGACTGTTGAATCTGCCAACGGGAGAATGGATGTGGCAATGCTCGTCATACTCCCTTTCAAAGGCTGCGACATGGTCTTCTCGCAGGCATTCTAACTAAAGAAGCACAAGGTTACTCATGACCACTCTGCCAGGTACGTGCAAGTATCTCGGGGATATGACCGGTGTCAAACTTAATGTCCATCAATACTTTATTCTACTGTACAGCCTAGTGCGACTTCTACACTCTCGATCCAAGGAATCATGAAGTTCATGTCGCGATAGAGTAAGTCAATCATTCCACAACATTTTCGTGTGCCACCGGAATGTTCATATCGTTCCCCTCCAGCGCTGGCGAGAAGCCAATACAGCGTCCTGATATGGTCATGCATCCTGGGTCACTAACCGAAGAATGTTGTGACTATAGAACGAACGACCCCGCCATACTGACGAAGCACCGTAAGAAGTTCCATGGGTACATACCACATTCGCGTGCTTCCCCCGAGTGCGGTGCAACATTCACTTTCATCCCCTACACCAGGCCACCACCTTCCACCACAGGCAAAGCTACTTCCTGTACCAGAAAGTCAAGGCGGGCCAAGAAATCCTGTGTAACTAAACAAGATTCCACCAGCCACGCTAAGCATGCGACACTGGACAGTTCCTTGCCTTCTACTTTGCAGCAAGGTATCAACGAACAGGAGCACATAGAGTCACCGGACACGACTGGCACCCTTGCTACAAGTTCCAGGTTGGGAACGACCGATATAGTTTCAGCAGTGATAGTCATTGTTGGAACTACATCGGTCGTTCCCAACAAAGAGGTTTCTTTAAAGAGTATTTGACCATTGTGGAATGATCACAGGCTGCTGGTTCCAGCAGTACCATGCTGGCCGCTACCAATCAAGCCATTTCGATGGACATGCCTTTTGATGAGACCACAGATGTCGACTGGTCAACGTTATTCGCGGAAGATTTTACTGCGCCGTCCTCGACTGGAGCGCAAAATCCCATGCCAGACCTCCAGACGGACATCTTTGTGACAAGTATTTTCGGGATGAACATTGGTCAAGATGGACCCGGTATAGCGGAGTGGGATGAG
>JBBPQP010001135.1:0-12786 GCA_038092555.1 Boletus subgraveolens | reverse complement strand
GGTCAGATGAGATCAAAATCAATAGGATTGGATCAGTTGGACAAGAGTATATGTATGTAGAAAAATAAGGGAGAATGGCTGATTGTTAAAAAGGTCAAAAATACAGTTAAATTTGAAGGGGGTTTACAGATGGTATGGGACTGAATAGGATGAAATGGAGTGGGGGTTTTGAGTGGGATAGAAGGGAGAATGGATGCTGAATAGTATATGGCCATTTTGAAGCAGGGATTGCTGCAAAGCATGGAGAAATCTGGAATTCCAAAAGAAAATATTAGCTTTCAACAAGATAATGACCCCAAATACACCTCTAGGAGAGCCCAAAGGTGATTTGAAGAGTAAGATATCAAGCTTCTGAGCTGGCCTGGACAATCTCCAGAGCTTAACCACATTAGACACACTTGAAATCATCTCAAAACCTGCCTTTCAGCTTATAAGAGTGCTTCTATGAAAGTTTATTAATTGTGGGAAATGGTGGTAGAGGAGTGGGGGAAAATTGATGAGAAACAGTGTTAGAAATGGATAGAAAGCATGTTTAGAAGGATTGATGCAGTTATCAAGGGCAAAGGAGCTCATACCAAGTACTAGATACAGTACCTAGATTTATATAAGTCAAAAAACTGTCTGAATGAGTTGTTGTTTTGAAATGGCTGCCATTCCATCAGATCCTATCCAAATCTCTTGACCCTTAAGCCAATAGAAAGCCAAGAGTATGTATGTCATTTGATACACTTGGAGTTTAGGGCAAGGGTTAGGATTAGGGTTAGGATATTGTGTCTAGTGAAAAATGACCAAACATGCAGACAGTTTTTTGAGCCACTGTACAATAGCTTCCACCAATAGCCTTTTGCCCTTTTATCTTCAGGTCATAGGACATGACCATATAGGAGTTCAAACTCCACTTTAACCTTACTGTAGAATAGTATAAGTATGGGGCCTTTTGTTCCTCAATCTATAGTGTTCTCAACTTGTCTTTCAGTTAAATCACCTTCTAAGTCTTAGTTCCCTCTGTTTAGGCCTACCAAGCCTCTTTGCTAGTCTCAGACTTCAAGATCTCCTTGTCACTTCCCCTCTCCTAATAGTTGAGTGAGTAGCTCCCACTTGACTCTCCACTTCCACTGTTCCCCTCTGCCATTGGAACCTTCCAGTTCCAATACCCTTTTCATCCTTCAAAATGAATTGTTGTGGAAGTGAATGAATAACTATTTCAAGACTAAAGAATACAAGAGAGAGTTGACTACATATATACTAGAAAACATGAGGTATTACTAAGAACATGAGTTATGATATCAGAGATTCTATAATATTCTATAATATGGAAAAAAGGGTAATTAAATGCAAGATGTGAAAGAAGAAAAAATGTGAAAGGTAAAAGTAAAAAGCTTAACATTACTCCCTTTTCAAGGATAGGGGTATCTGTGGTAGGAATGTCAAAAAGTGAATTTGGAAGAGTATTGTATGTATTATGTCCTAAATTCTAGAAACTCTGGGGACATGAAAATAGAGGAAACCAGAACACAAATAGGGTATTGACAGGGAGAAATAGATTGATTAGAGTTGTAATGGAGACATATTTTAAATGGGAACAAAGGACTGTAGGATGTAAACAGTGAAACTCTTTTATTGTGTCTGGAGCATTTTTGGGTTCAATTTCCTTTTCCCATTCTCATTCTTCATGAGGGAAACCTCTCTAGTGGACAAGATATTCAATATGACCTCAACATCCTCAAGAATCTATGTATAATTGATTTGATTTCTTGTTCTTCATATTGTTATATGATGACAGAGGGATCTGGAGGACATTTCTTTTGAGTTTCAAATCTTCTAGAGGTGTATGGCCATAGAAAACTTGCTGGTATCAATCCTTTTTTGTTCCTGCCATATCCCTGGACTCTTAGTTGTAAATCATGTTAATTGCTGGATTCAAAGTTTGGCTGATTGGGATTGCTTCCTTGAAGTTGGTATCACAGTGAGTCTTGATGTTATAATTTGGCTATGGCTCTCAGCATGCCTGGTTTCTGAAGCTCATGATAAGGGATGAATGCTGCAAGGAGGGGGCAGTAGTATAGCTATGGTCATGGTCAGTCTCTAGTCACCAATGCTTGATGCTGAACTTGAGGTGACCATTACCAGCAACTCATAACAAATTCAACACATAGCTGCAACAACCTGGGTTAAAGAACCATCTGCACAAGCAGTGGTGCACTTGCACAATAGATTTTTGGTGATTTAGGACAAGTTTTAATGGAAAACTAAACTTGAATGACATACAAAATATCATCAGAACAACTAAATTTCTTCAAATTAATCCTAAGTAAACAGTATTAAACTTCAAGTTTTGGCTCATGACTATATTTGATGATCCTATTTGATGTTAAGTACATATCACATTTAAACCCGATTTAGATATTCATAAATCCGTTGTGTTGTAAACAAGCCTTGATCCAGTTCGGCTGTATGTATTTCCTGTTTTTATGTCAAGGAACAGAACTTAATTATTAGACGGCCTCATTTTCAGGCTTGTCCCTGATTCTTGTGTTGCTGTCGTAACTGGTATCATCTAGAGAAGCCGCAATTACGATGTTTAACATCGCAGATCAATTGATCATCCAGCTTGTTTTCTCCGCTAGTGCTATCATCCAGCATCCAGTGCAGTGAGATTTCCGTCTTTGGGGTTCGATATGCCGTCCTCTCTTCCGATGTACTTGGATGCAATCCAGTCGAGCAGATCGAGATCGAATTCGGGATTCGTGGACGTCCGGACTTTGGGCTGGGAGGTTAAGCAGTGCGGAAGAAAAGTCTCCATGGATCCATGGAGTCTCAGCAGTGTCAGCACACGGTCGCAAGATCTCACAGATCGGCCCCGAACGACAGTGTGGAACAAACTATAATTTGACTCGCACATATAATAACAAGGAAGTCAAGGCCAATATTCGTCCTACATCCATCATGATAATGATAGCCAGTGGCCTACAATACTAATGCATAGCGTCGGGAACGGCAAATGTTGATGTATGACAAGATTGATGCAATATTAGAGTGTATTTTGGCTGCGGGAGGGCTCAAGTGCAGCTCCCGGGCCGACAACTATGCAATGTGAGCTAATATGTATTACTACCTCGGGCATCACGAGAAAGTCTACTGTACATACAAAAGAATGCTTTCGTTTATTCCGAACCCTGTAAGGGTAGTATTTAGATCTACATTTTCCAACGTTCTGCCCGAGTACTCACCGAACTTCGTCCGACCCCATGGATTTATCGGCGCACGAGTCCAAGTGCCTCCCGCGTACGCGTCATCTCGACCTCGGATGCGTCTGCAAACGAGAGTGCGCTTAGCTTTTGACAGCGCACGGTGATCACGTCGATCCGGGAAGTGTCCGAGCTTGAGTTTGGATGGGCGTCGAATGCGCGATAGGCCGTGTGGATGGTCTCATAGACAAGTTTCTCGAGCGTGAGATGGGTCGAATTTTCGATGATACGTAGTGGATCGATATCCATAATCAGTTGAAACTTGGAAAAGTGGGGCTCATATTTGAGTGAGCGACTCGCCGTAGCGATCTGTTGGACAATGGATGGATGGTCTATTTCCTTGGGATTCCTCTCTGGAACCTCGGTGCTGGTGCTGGTGCTGGTGCGGGCGGATTCGGAGAATGTGAGGTAGGTGATGACGTGTTGTTTAGCGAGACGTTCGGGTGAGTTGACACCGATGAGGATGGGGAGAACCAGGTTCTTCATCCGGACGATCGCACCTGCCGTTGATCCCGATCCCGATCCCGATCCCCCCGCCGATCGCGATGACCAGTCCGATGCATGGGTGTAGAGTTCGATTTCGAACCCTCTCGCGAGGAGGATTTGTTTCGGGAGTTCGAGGACGACGCGAACGGCGTGTATCACTTCCCCCACTACTGTATCCCTCTTTGACTGCGAGTGGGCATCACCCACGGGCACGACATTTCTGACGAACTTGAACGCCGCATTGGTCACGTCTTCGACGAGGGCTCTCGGACTGGCGTAACCCGCTTCCTTCTCTTGCCTCTCACCGACCCGTGTCTGGACGGCTTGAGCGAGATGACCGTAGTGGAGGGAGTCGGTGACGTTGTCGGATTGGCCGGGTGTGTTGAGGTAGGAAGGGGGAGGTGGAGGTGGATGGTGAGGTGGATGGGTTGGGGGCGGGTGCGGTTCCAGTGGTCGGGGCCGACGGTGGCAGCGAGGTGGAGGACGGATAGGGAGACGATGTCGGTGTCGGTGGGAAAGGAGGAGGACGAGGTGAGCGTGCGAGTGTTGATTATATCCTAGTAACGGTTGTAGATTCTAAAATGAAAAAGGAAAACGGCTCTGATACGGTGCGAGAAGGGGGTAGTGGTTCCGTAAAAAAAGTACATAAAGAGGTTCAGGTCCCAGATCCAAAAATCGCCGCAAAGTACCACTTTATTTATTTAGTAATTACGAAAACTTTTCGGATTGTCGATATACCTTACTCCCCTAAATGCTCCTCTTTGTTCGAGCCACTATTCCAAAATGAAGCATGTACAGTTGTGAACGCCTTAAGTTCGTTTCCCCTTTCCCCTTGCCTTTTTTTCTAACCACTGACGAGTTATCCGGTATCATCGGCACTCCACTTATGGCGCAACGTCATCGCACAGGCCCGCCCATCACACTTTTGGTTTTGAGAACCTGGACCCAAATGTGTCACCATTCGGGTCCAGGAATTCGGGTCCCAGGAATAAAGTCCAAGCGCAACCATCAGCGCTTGTGATACCCTGACCGAATACCATCAGCTGGCATGCTGAGCTCGGTGAGTTCACGCCTATTCCGATTCCTTTTATCACTCGTCATTCGTCTCCGTCGGTCTGTTGGATGCATAGCGCTCGCATTTCAAGCTCGATTTGCTTCACTTTGGAGATCAATTCTAACATTTGCACGTCGCCAGTCCCAAATTCGGCTGCATGCAAGCGATATCCCCATAGTGGACATCAGCCAATTGGCAGGATATTCAGAAATGTCAGAACCTGCAAGGGTGGAGGAAGAGGGCGTCGAAACTCTCGCAGCTCTGCCCCTGCTCCGTACCCCTCACTGGCTAGACGAAATATCGAGATACCAGGTTCCCACTCAGTCCGAACCTGCACTCCCTGCGACTCCTGAACGAGGATCACCACTCTATAAATTCAGGGTAATTGGGTGAGAGTACTCGGGATCCTTGTGTATTTGTATCACTCTTACTATCCGTTCATTCTGGCCCTCAGACAGAGCGTCAAACCCCCTGACATCCCAGCTGGGCAACGGAAACCCCTGTCTGCGTCAGTCCACCTCTTGTACGAGAGTCGTCTATTCCTTGACAGCTCTCAACAGACCTCCAAAGGGATGGAAACGACACGTTCATCCCGAAGGAAATGTTCTCTTTTATCACGAAGAATTAGTATGCTTCATTTTCGTATGCATTACACCCGGTTGTGAACTCTTTTCAAGCGTATATTCACAGAGAGCGATATCACTCGCCACGAGAATGAAGTCTTCTTTCATGCCAAGACCCTCATCGAGAAAGCAACCCAGAATAGTGATATTGTCCTGGATAAGCGCACGGAAATTGTCCTGAATAGGAAACCCAACGGACGTTGGTACTATTACTTTGTTGATCACAGAAACCGCATGCTCTTCTGGGTTGATCCAGTTGATGTGTGGGAGGATCTCGGTACCGACTTGCGAGTAGTCGCTGGAGATAACCATATCAGTACGTTTGATGTGCGTTCTTTTCTTTCACTGATACGCGTTTAGATTATTTGCTTGAGGCACGATACTGGTATGCTTCCCGTGGTCTTTTAGGCATGTCTACGCCGGTCGCGTTCTATCTTGGCACTGACTTCAACCCAAGTATATTGTATATAACGTGGAATCGAGGTCGCATTGTGAATACTACCCGCACAACCGTGTTCTTCCAAAAAGCGTCTTCGAAGACGTCAACCGGATGCTCAATTGTGCCAGGACAGGTACATCCATTCGTGAAATGCCCACATTATGTTCTCATTGAACCACCAGGCATGATCACTAGTGGTTCCTCCTCGAGCCCATTCGCACAGGATGAGCTTGCTACGATCCCGTACCTCCTCAAGTCACTCAAGGGTACATTTCCCTAGACCATGTTCTTCCTCTATCTTGCTGACTTTTTGCGAAGATGATAAGAAGATTTGCGATCCATACAGTATTTGGGTCATTGGTGCGTCTACACCTCATTACGTCATGAAGTGGTGCTGAATCTACCGATATCATATGAAGCACGGCTAATGGCGTTTTTCAGTGAGTGTCACTGCACATGTTTTATCACCCGCTTTTCTGAAGAAAGTATTAGCTGAAGATCAGTTCCTAAATTTTTACGGTCAGCTGAATGCACGGGTGACTGTAGATACATTGTTCCTGCAACAGACTTGGAACCGTAGCGTTCCATTCAAAGTTGTCAATTTTATTACATTTGGATCATCAAAGGAACATGCAGTTCGTCTGCAACGGGTCCAGGTTGGCGGACGTATCATGCTGCCTCATTGGAAGGATTCCATTAACAAACTCAAGGACGAGTTGGGGCAGTGTACCATCCTCGTGAGTTTGTCTTCCCTTGCACGACCGATATTTTACGGCTCGCAGTCCACAGTGATGCTTGCCGTGAACTTGAGCTTCCTCCTTGTTCCCGGTGTTATCACCCCAGGCGCTAGTACAAGTGCCTCCGAAATCATCATCTATTGCTCGGTTGTTTCAACGATTACTTCAATTGCGTTCTCCTTTACCTTGTGGAATATGTACAGTGATCCGGGATTTGTTTATGGTGCCTCTGCGGTATGTTTTCATTGCAAATATCACTGTGTCTGTTCGTAATGCTCACGTTGGCCATGACAGATGGAAGTCATGGGGAGGCTCAGTCGAACGACATGTGGAATGGCATGTCTTGCAACCGTACACAGTCTTCCGACCGCCTGCCTCACATGGTCGTATGTTATTTCAATGCATGGTCGCGTCTGTTCCCACTTTACTCACACGATTCTAGAACTATACTCTTCTGCGCAGCCCTCGCGGTACAGATTTTCGGTCCAAAAGCGCTTGTCACTTCTACGATCCTTGGTGTCGCATGTTTCATTCTCGTGTTATTTGGGCTTGTCCACATTTATTTGATGTGGCTGTTTTCCCAGAACGACAATGTGTATACTGTGGAACTCCGTCCGAAAAATGACACACCTCCTGGACATACAGGACCACAGAATAACCCACCTCCTAGACGTACAGGATCACAGGGTGACATTGAGCAGCAGGGCACGAGGGGATGATACACTCTTTGTCCTCGTTGACTCGTCATGGATGCGATTCGGATAAGGCTCGGAGGGATGCCATGATCTTGGACAGTAGATATTTTCGCTATTACTACCCTCAGCGTCACATGTCTCATTCTCCTGTTATTTGGGCTCATACAAGTGTATTTGATGTGACCGTTTTCTGGGAATGATGCGTGTGATGTGGATACCTATGTGGAAGGTAACCATGTCGTTAACAAAACAGTCTTCGCCCATACCCTAATACACTTACACCAGCTCATAAGGCATACGAATGGGACCACGAAAAAGCTTAATCTTCATAGGTTTAGATGACGAAAATGTAGGATTTATGCATTATGAGCTAGCCTACCGTACCCACATCGGATGTAGTGTCCAACAAGACGCGCAAGACAGCCGCATAGAATAATTGACAAGGATAAAAAAAAAAGCCCACGAATCACGCCTGGTATCTACACTGAACCACTTGGAACAATGCGTCCCACCCTCAGCAACCATAATAAACGCCCCATCCATGCCGGTACCTCAGGCTTGACCGTGATACGATCACGATCGCGCTGCGAGCCGCTGCGAGCCGCGCCGACAACCAAACCGAACAAGCAACGAACCTGTTTTACGGGCTCTAGCGGCACGAGTCTGTAGACCTGGGATGGTTCGTCAGACGCACTCTGCACTGTTTGTGTACAAAACAAAACACTCACCACCAGACGATTACGTGCAGCCATCCACGAATGTCCCTCGTCTGGGGTATTGACTTTCGGCTGTGACTGGGATGTAGATGCGAAATTGGCAAGTCGGCTAGGCCGTGACTGCGTGGAAAGCTGATCTGGCGGTTGCGAAGCCTGTTGGTCTTCCTGAATCTTGTCACAAAGCGCCTTTTCAGCACTGAGATGCACCAGGTTTTTTCGGACAAGACGCTTTGGGGGATGTGGTCATAAGTGGAGGGTCTGATAACTGTGGTTCGGTACAGGACAAATCAAGCGGCGGTACCTCATCTTCACAAAGACGAACACTGACAGAGGATACGGGGGAGGCTCCAGCGATGTCAATATGAAAGCAAGAGTACGGTCAAATCAGCACATACTTCATCATAATCAAAGAGGGGTGCAAAGGTACTAGTCGGCACCTCGACCTCATGGCGTCGTGAAAACCAGTAGCGAAAAGGAAATGTGTCAACCTCCTACCTCAAGTAGGTCATTATCACCATCCTCGCTGCAGGTCTCTGACTCAGGTGCCAGTGCACTCGAGCTGTTTCTTGTATGGAGAAGTCAGTGCAACTTCCGCTAACAGAATGACAAACTCTACCGGATTCGAGTCTGGTACTTTGTCGTCGTGGACTCCGAGGTCGAAGGCGATGGACTGTTCGCCCGTTGTACCTAATAAAGAGCGAGTTGTCATTATGATAAAAGAGGAGTACAGTCGAATCAGTACTGACCTCATCATGTATCACGCGTACTAGTCGACAACTCGACCTTACTAAGTGTTGTGATTGACACATGCGACGGCATCACGGTGATGACTATTGCGCTCGGTCCAAGTTCGGGTTGTCTATAAAGTAAGAAAGCAGGCCCTGTATGTCTTTTGGTGATGGTAGATCACATCACGATAGCTAACTTGTCAGTATCAGGCCCAATAAGTGAACAACTCATCATCACCGGCACCTTCGAATAGCAAAGCAGTACACTGCCCATTGTGATGATGAGAATGGATTTGCAACTACCTATGTAGTCGGTTTCCGCCTTACGGAGCGCGACAAGCAACCTGTCCACATTGCCGAGCAAGTATCCTTGAATCCGAGGTATCAGTCTTGCCCGAAACGCCGCCTCCCTGCGCCATTGCGAAATTTCGATGGAGAGAATGTACTACGACGGCCAGAAAAGTAATAGCCAAGAGGGCAATCGACCCCCCAACAGATCACAAGCATATTCCCCGCAAGAGCAAGAAGTCTTACCAGAAGAAGGAATAAGTCGACGAGAGGCAAAACGGCTGAGACCATCCACCGGCCTACGTAGCGTATGCCCGGAGTGACGTCCATCACGACCTATCTGTCTACCAGGCTCCAGCGCAACAAATAAAGCGGACTGTTGGCTATGCTGGTGGACGTGTGACTCGCCGTGAGGTTGTCGTGTAGGCGCCAGTCACGGCGGGCACAGGAGTCTGTAAGTATTTTCTAAGATGACTCGCGACTAAGCCGCATTCCACCCACTGTCTTCGAAAAACACTAAGTACCGGACTTGGATGCATACGTCAAGTGTCACCGAGGGTCACGCATTCATCATGGGTGAGATCTTGAGATAGCGTTGGACTTGAATGTTACACTGCCAGGTCGATCGATCCTCGAGACCGAGTGAAGCCCCAACTCCGCTCTGTTGAGAATCCTGCGTACTGTACGGGTATCTATCTTCCGACGAAAAAAGATCCATAAATCCAATAAGACACGATCCAATCGAGATCCAATCCTGACAATAGTGAAACATCTATGGTACGATAAATAGGAAACGTGAAGCAGTCCTCGCGACCTGCTCGAGGTATTGCTAAGGCATGACCAACTCGTGTCTATCGTCTAAACCGTTTGCTTCTTCGCGCCTTACCTCTGCGCTCCAGCTTTGCGATCAACGCGAGGTGGGCATAAGCTTAGCACTCTGTATAGTGGTACAGGGGTCTTATCGACCGTCCCTATGATCACGGAGCGCTCCGTTTGCGATCGCTCCTGGACCTGAAGCGACGTCACAAACAACGCAAACACAACGGTCCAGCTGAGCCATGCAAAGGCGAGCATTGCTGTAAGTGCTCGGCACTCCCAGTAGACCCAACACAAGGAGAGATCTCCCCAGTTACTAGTATGCTATAGATTGAAGGAACGTAAATAAACGTCGTGGCTAGAATACCAAGGTTACTTACGGTGGAAACGGCAGCACCGACTAGCCAGAGGATGAAGAAGATGAAGAGACCAATAAGCTCCCCTGGGAAGGAGCTAAAAAAATGGTGCTCAAGCCGGCTATGGATCGTACGAACACTGTATTCGACAGTGAGCTGATAGATAGGGTACCATGAACAAGATTGCTCTTACACAAACGGTGCCCACAAGATTGTAAGGATACTCGTCACCAAGAGTTCGACAACCACCGGGTCTTATGGAAAGACTTGCAATGAGCGAGGTGGAAGAAACTTTTTGGGAGCGCCTACCATAGTTGGTTGGATCATACGAGGGTGTGAGAGTGGTGTAATGTATCCTCACCACACACAACGCCAATGTCACAGCTGCGGAAAGGAACTACGACCCAAGCTGAGTACAGAGCATAGTGTGGGTGAGCGGGGCGCAAGCGTACCAAGATGCAATACAACAGGAAACGCATAGTGTGGACCATAGTGTCACTGACTCAAGGTGGGAGTAGCGGGATGAGTTGGATAATGCCGCGAGATGAGATGAAGTTATAATATACTTGTACCACGAGTTTGTCGGTATGGGACACCCACGTGTTGCGCACATCGCGTATACATTTGTAACAATTCATTTGTGCGTCCAGAGCGGAACCATCAAGGATGGCGATCTGGGCCGTATACTAGTAGCAACCCATGGGCAAAAGGTGACCAAACTCTTTAGACATCGTTGTGAAAGCGTGCGAAAAGAAAAGAAAAGAATGCTACGGTCTGAGACGGACAAGGAAAAGAAGTTGGGGCAAACGCTCCGTGCTAACGAAGGCTGGTATCTGCCAGGTAAAACGTGAGCTGCGGTGGCAGGTGGGACCACCTCGTGGAGAGCAACTGGGAAGATAGGCTTGCGCGATCAGGGTCCCAGGATGGGGAGAACTGCGAGGCATCGAAATTTGATATTGACGTTTGGAGTGGTGTGTGACAACGACGCGAGGACGAAGGGCGAGCCGCAGCAATTGGTGGCACGACCGGAAGAAAAAAGAAAGGTGCCGCTTACCGCCGCGGCGTCTGAAGACTTCACAGAACTTGAAGTTCACACTGTAAATTAACCCCGCAACGTCTCGGCGTGTGGCACTTGAAGCTGTGCTTCATCGCTGTACAACTTTTCGATGATGACAGAATGGAGGTATGGAACCACATCCTCCAAATCACACCTCCCGAATACTCAGACTGTCATGGAGTCGCCAAGCGATGACATTACTGTCAAAGTCCAGATCAATGTCTCCGAGTCCCTTCATCGAGAATGTTCTAGTCGATCTTCAGTCATAAGCAGGCGCCAGGACGTCAAGCCAACCAAACCCGGGTCATATAACAACGATCAAGAATGTGATTATCGATGACCGAAGTGGGGAGCTTCAGTGATCGGGACTATATAAAATACACAACAAGAGAGCCGCGTTGGTAATTCTGAATAGATCTTCCAGATGCCTGTGCCCTGCAATGAGTACTGTGTTCATCCAGCACCCACTGCAAGCATCACGATCACCATTGACCAATCACGATACACCCATCAAGTTCCGGTGTCAGAAGACGGCGGGTTTCGTGAGCCTGTGGCCGGTGAGAACGAGCTGTCACGAAAGTGGCAATAGTTCCACGCAATCCCACGCGTCAGAGCTGACAAAAGGGGTCGCCAAATTTGACAAAACTGGAGCCCCACGCATCAGATCGGGCCTCGAGGCAAGCCTCGTTTTGGCGGGACTCATCTACCGTAATGGAAAAGTTGTTGGGACGGTTGAACGAGTTGGACAATGTGGACTCGGAAACGCCGTGGTGGTGACTGGTTTCTCGGCTAGGTCCGCTCGCTGATGAACATCATGCCAGATTATCGGCCCATGAGCCCAAGTACCTCCCGCGTACGGGACATACGGGACATCTCAACCTCGGAAGCATCTGGAAACGAGAGCGCGCTTGGCTTTGACAGCGCACAGTGATCACGTCGATCCGACAAGTGTTCGAGTTTGAGTTTGGGTGGGCGTCGCACGCGCGATAGGCCGTGTGGATGACCTCGGTGTTAGTGCTAGTGCTGGTTCAGGCGGGCTCGAAGAAAGTGAGATGGGTGATGACGTATTGTTTGGCGAGACGTTCGGGCGGGTTGACACCGATGAGGACGGGGAGTAAAAGGGGTGCGGTAAAATCTAGGGGCTAAAGACGGTTCTTCCCGCGGACGATCGTATCTGCCGTTGATCCCGATCCCGAACCCTCTCGCAAGGAGGACGATGCGAACAGCGTGTATCACCTCCCCCATCACCGTATCTGAGTCCCTCTTTAGCCCCGAATAGGCGTCACCCATTGACGGAGGCATGACCTTTCGGCCACGTCAGACCAGGGGCTGCAATTCCGCTTTGTCGAAAAGCCTGCGGACTCCACGGGTATCTATCTTCCCGACAAAAAAAGATGCACAAGTCCAATAAGACACAATCAAGACACAATCCTGATGATAGTGGAACATGTATGGTACGATAAATGAGTGTGAAGCAGTCCTCGCGACCTGTCCGAGGTACTGCTAAGGCATGACCAACTCGTGTCTATTGTCTAAACCATTT
>JBBPQP010001134.1:0-12790 GCA_038092555.1 Boletus subgraveolens | reverse complement strand
AGGACTACGGCTGGAATCCCCAGTCTAGTCTCTTTGGATATCTCATTCAAAGCAGGACTCAGGAGACCCTAGGGCTCACTTCGCATTTCCCCTCTCACTTCTTTCGACTTGATATTGATCGTGTTACGGTTTTGGTACACCCCCGGTCTTTTTCTTCTCCCAGCCCTTGACCGCGTACCAACACGTGACCACCATCACCTGACCACCCGCCCCGGCGCATCCTCACGCTCTTATGCTCGACGATACCGTCCTGCAGCAGCCCGGCTTCGCCCACCAACTCCTCCCCTCGGTACTCCCGACACAGCCGCCCTCCTGTGTCTCACTCTCGGATCCTCCTTGGATCTCCCCTGGATCTTCCCTGGATCCTCCCTGGATCTTCCCTGGATCTTCCCTGGATCTTCCCCCGGAATATCCCCTCGGTTCCCACCCTTCCCTTTCTTTAGGGCCACCCCGGCACCGCCCTATGGACCCTCGTATAGCCCCCGGGTTCTTCCCCCCTGCACTGCCCTTCAGTGCCTCCTTCACACAGCCGCCCTCTTGTGCTCTCCTCGGCGATCTATCTCAGTTGCGGCCAGATCTCTCCTCAGCATCGCCACTCGCCTCGTGTTACGCCATGACCTCACTCCTGTCCTGTGACCACTCACGTGCCATCACAACGCGTCGCGACACGCTGATTCCCATGACGCGTCCTCACGTTCGTGAACTTCCCACGCAGGACCCCTCCTGCCTAATCGGGCGATAACCTCGCCACATTGCTTCCGGGTTTCCTATTGCGGATACGGACTCTTACCTATTAGGTTAGACTGTGCACGGACCACCATTACCAGATTGGGATATACCTGCCCTAAAGCCCTTACGGCCGGGGTATATAAGTTCGAACTCCTCTCGAACACCTCTCTCTCTCTAACCTTGATCTGACACCTAAAGTGTACACCTTACGGTTACTCTTGTGGTATACATCATCCGTTCCCTGCGACATTCCCTCGCTTGCTCTTTACCTCGCCCTCCCTTCTTTCCTCCTTCGTTGAAGGACTCCATCGTCAATACCTAGAGTCCCTCTCTAGGTCCTCAAGAGAGTTATCGCTACTCTTTTCACCAACGGCTCGCCGTCGTTGGTTAGTGTCTAGGTTCTCCACCCCTGTTGGGAGAACTCGCCCCTTTTGACGTCGACTTCGTTATCCTGTGTCCTCGCCTAGGTCAAGGTCTACCGACCTTCTCTGTCTCGGACTCTCCGTCGCCGTCTACCTTGTGGTACTAAGTCTAGTACCACTTGTCGTCCGTCACCAGGCTAGCGTTAAGCCTGAAGGAATCCTACTGCGTTAGGATCAACAAGAGTTAGGCTCAAGGCAGCCTTACACTTCGTGTCTACTTGTACGCCTACCGGGTGGTAGTCGTAACATCCAAGGAGTTCCAGAAGTGGTTGAGGAAAGTTGGGTCTGTGTTCAGGGGTTTCCCAATAGGATGATAACAGGGAAGTGTGAAAGACATTGTGGATCCTCCATTGTGGTGGGAGTTTCAGCCAATAGGCAACCTTTGAGATAATGGTAGAGATCTCAAAAGGTCCAGTGTGGCAAGGGAAGAGTTTCCAGGATGGAATTTGCAATTTGAGGTTGTGGCCATCAAGCCATACCTTATCTCCTATCTTCCATGGCTGGAACTGAGAGAGGTTCCATTCTTTCATCTTTTGCTGTGCTAAGGTGTGTGCAGCCTCCGCTTCTTTCTGTGTCTCATCAAGGTTGGAAAGGTGGGATTCAAGGGCAGGATTGAGGGTTTTTCCAATTGCCAGGTAAGAGTGAGGGGAGTATCTGAGCATTAGCGAGAATGGTGACTTGTGGGTGACCGAATGTTTTGTGGAGTTGTGGGTGAACTCAGCATAGGAGAGGAGGTCTAGCCATTTCTGCAGGATGCTGTTGCAGTAGATGTGCAAGTAGGTCTCCAGTTTTTGACTGTACCATTCAGTTTCCCCATCTGTTTGGGATGGTACATAGTGGAGAGTGAGATATCATATCCAAGGAGGTGTGCTAGCTCCTTGGCGAAGGCCGACACGAATTGTGGGCCTTGGTCTGAGAGTAGTTGGTTGTGAAGACCGAAGTGTTTGAACATGTGTTCAAAAAATAAACAGGCTATGCCAGTGGCATCCACTGTTTTCATGCAAGGGGCTAATATTACTCCCTTCATAAGCCCATGGTCAACCATGACCATAACAGAATCAAAGCCCCACACTAATGGTAGGTTGATGATCAGATCCACGGAAAGGTGCTGGAAGTGACAGGAGGTGGCAAAATCGAGGGGGACAATAGGGGGAACTGTGGGATGGGTTTGTACTTTGTACACCTGGCAGATGGCACAGCCAGCAACATAGCGCTGGACAAAAGAGGAGAGGCTGGGCCACCAATAGTTGTGAGATAAGAGAGTGATGGTCCAAAGGTGGCCACCATGTCCCTCTTCAAAGGAGGAGTGAGCAGCAGAAACTAGGTTGGGGCGAGCGTCCACAGAGACATAGAGGCAATTTTTGAAGTACAGGTGGCCCTCGATATAGGACCAGTCAGCAGCAGTGGTGTGGCCAAGAGGTGGGGATTCTTCCTCCATGCAATGGAGGGGGTCCAGGACAAGAGGGTCCATGGCAGAGGAGGAGCATATTTTGTTGGTGAGTGCCAAATCAATGGCACAGAGTTGGTGGTTGAAGGCTTCATTGGGTAACATCTGAACATCATTGTTGTCATTCAATGTGTCAACATTGTCCTTCCTGGACAAGGCATCTGCAGGGGCCATCTTACTCCCTAGGAGAGCGACATAGGACAGATCAAAGTCCTGGAGAAAGAGCAACCAGTATGCCTGCCTTTGGGACAGCTTCCATGGCTCTTTGAAGTATGTCAAGTTCTTGTGGTCAGTCTGTACCACCACAGGGTGGGAGGAGCCCAGTAAATACTGGCATCATTCCTACAAGGCATGTATGATGGTAAGCAGTTTATGGTCAAAGACATCGTAATTTCATTCTGCCAGTGAGAACATTTGGGAGATATACCCACAAGGGTGTAAGTTGCTGTTGGAATCAGGTTGCATCAAAACTCCACCAGACACTGTTAGGGAGGCATTGGTCATAACAGTGAATGGTTTGGAGGGGTCGGGGAAAGCCAGGATGGGTTTTGAGGTGAAGGCTCATTGAAGAGCCTGAAAGGTGGTTTCTTGGGGAGCATCCCAATGCCAAGGTTGGGTTTTTGAGGTAAGGTCAATGAGAGGGTAAACAATGGCAGAGAAGGAGGAGATAAATCTGCGATAGAAATTGCAGAATCCCAGGAAGGATCAAACATCCTTCATGTCCACCAGGGTTTTCCATTCATCGATAGCTTTCAGCTTGGCAGGGTCCATCTTTGCTCCGTTTTTGCTGATGATCATTTCAAGGTATTCCATCTTGGATGTGGCAAAGATACACTTTTTGAGTTTGAGGAACATTTTGTGTTCCTGGAAGCATTGAAGCACCTTTTGGGTGCATTCCTCATGTAGCTTCACATCCGCCAAGTGGATAAGGAGGTCATCCATATAGATGATGAGCCATCCTTCCACAATATAGTCTCCAAAAATGTCATTTATAAAGGCTTGGAATGTGGTGGGGGAGTTACACATTCTGAAGAACATGACGGCAGGTTCAAAAAGTCCCAGGGGGGTGAGGAAGGCTGCCTTCCACCAATCTTCAGGTTTGATCAAGATGTTGTTATATCTCCATCTGACGTTGAATTTGGTGAACATCGTGAATCCTTTGAGTTTATCCACAAGATCAGATATAAGAGGTAGTGGGTAGGTGTTCTTGATTGTATGCTGGTTTAAGTATTGGTAATCTTGGCAGGGCCGAAGCTTCCCATCTTTCTTTTGGACAAAAAAGAAAGGAGAGGCCTGAGGGGACTTGAATGGGGTAATCTTGCTGCTCTTTAGGTGTTCTTCAACAAACTCCTTGCAAGCCTGCTGTTCTGCTGGGTTCAGTGGATAGGCCTTGGCATGCTGTGGTGTAAAGAAGTCCTTTAACTTGATGGCATGATCATACTGCCGAGAGGGAGGTAACTTCATGTCTTTCTTGTTAAAGATGTCCTTGAAATCTTGGAAGGCCAGGAGGATTGTGGTGGTCGCTTTGTCTTGTTGTTGTGCTATTGCCATTGATAGCATTGTTCATTTCAGTACAAACTCTGGTATATCTCCATGGGCACAAAAGAACCTAGTGCATTGGATGGGTGTCCACTTCCTGAACCCTTCAGTGAGTTCATGCTCTATCTGTTCTTTATCGTCACTGCCCAGGTACCTCATTAAGTACCTTTGTTTCAAGACCTTGGGGTTGGTGCCTGCAATGTGTTGATATCGGGATGGCATGATTGTTACACGCCCCTCCATCCAGTGAACATCTGGGTTGATCAACTGGAACCAAGGGATTCTGAGGATGATGTCATCCTTGCCACAGTTCAGGATATAAAGGTTCTGCTGTTCCTTTATCCCTCCAGAGTCCAAGACGACCATTGTCTTGAACTTGATAATACCTGATTGGTTCTTGGTACCTTCTGCATTCCAAGCCTTGATGGGCTGATGTAGTCTGGCGATGGGTAATCCCAGATGTCAGACTGCTTTCCTGTTGATGAAGCAGCACATAGCTCCTGAATCCAAAAGTGTGCACATGCCAATGATTTTGCCATCCTGTTTCCAGATCAAGAGGGGAATATGAATAGAATTTGATCTCGATCCAGAAATAAATACAGGGGCTATTGTAATGGAAGGTACTGATGTTGGTTCAGTCCTTCCTCCTAAAAATGTGCTGGTGCTTGGGAACTCCTGGCACCCATTGGTGCCTTCCTCATATCTCCTCCATTGGGGTGGGTACCAGCTGAAGATATAGATATGGGGTCCTCTTGAGTCTCGAGGATGTGGACATGTTCATCATCCCACATAGCAGCTTCCTGTCCCTCCAATGGGACTTCTTCCTTGTCAAGGAAAGTATTGAATGAGGACCTTAGTGTCTTCAAAATTTCATTCCTACTTTGCCCACGCGAAAGGTCTTTAATGAATTCATCCAGCGGGTCCATGGTGATAGCAGGTGGTCTCCCATAGGTGGGTTGGGTCTCCATGGCTTGGGTCTTTGTGGCAATAGGTGTACTATCATTCTTCTGATATCGATATCCTGGATGATTCTTTGTAGAACAGCCCTTCCTCTTGCAAATGAAACATCTATGCTCTCTGATGCACCTAAAGTGCTGGCTAGTACTGAGGGTGATCTTATTAACATCCATATCATTGGGATTGCAAGCATGACCATGGCCTCCATAAGCTGGTTTCGGTCCTCTCCAAATGTTTCTGATCCACTTGTAGTTTGCCTCGATTTTGGACAATTTCTTGTAAACGTCTTCCATAGAGGTAGTGGTTTGGAGGGTTCTGGACATGGTGAGTTGAGTGGCAATCTGAGGGTCGAGTCCTCACAGGTACCATTCCAGTAGAGTGTTGAGATCAGTGATCTTGGATCGTATGGAGAGGAGTGAGAAACTTGAGATGTATTTCTCGAATCCCTGGGGATCTCTTGTGTCCTGTATGAGCAAAAAGAGTTCAACTCATGCTTGGGCAGCAGTGTCGTAAGGGGTGAAGGTGTTGGTGAATGCACTCCTAATTGTGCCAAAGTGGGTTTCTCCATGGGGTATTCTGCCATCTTTACAGCTGTTTTCATAAGTATGTGGAAAACAGATTTTCAAAAGTTGCGCTGTAAGAGGTACATATTCCCTGTTGCCGAAAACCCCTATCCGACCCAATCCATCACCTTCCGGCTCATCCGCACATGTGCAACCTATCTGTTTTATTCCAGACCTTCCATTTTTAGATTTATTAGTTTCTTTCGTACCTCATAATATCCCTAGATCATTGGTACCTCCTCTTTGATGCTCCTTAATTAGGAGTTTAGATTATTTCCCTAGAGTATAAAATCCTGTCTATTTCAACTTGAAATGGAGTTTTCGGCCCCCGTGCTGTTCCCTCACTTTCCGTCTTGCATGATTTCCCATTTAGGCAATATTTGTCAGCAACACGCTGTGGTGAGTCCTACAATTCCTTCTTACTGACAACCTAGGATTCCAAACCCCTTGGGACGACCATCTCCTCGCACATATACACATTTTCTTAGTGTTTTACAGCGCCTTGGAGACAGCTGGGAAAAGACCCCGGGTGCAGCTGGCAGATGCATATATTGCCACACATCATCCCAGTTCATGGCTTCTTTCCCATGACCAAGATGGCCCAGAAATCTTGAGCTAGCACTCAACCTTCAGCCTGGGAGACCCAGGACTATGCCTTTGCTATAGCCCTTACTGTCTACTCAAAGCTCAAACAGCTCACTGCCAAGAGCAAGGCCTCTACCAAACATGAAGCAAAATCTGTCAAAATGAAGGAATTGGTCTTTGCACTTGAGGAGAACAACTACCTTGAATTCTTGGAAGGTATTCTCGAGAAGCATGAGAAAAAACAGTATGGGGTTTCTAGCAAGCAATGTTTCTCATTCAAGTTTATTGCCCCAAGGACAAAGGGGTTTGATACTGTTTTTTTTTTCCCTCTGCTTCCTCATCTCACAAAACTTATATTTAGCCAACACATTGGTGATGCAATGGATGTGGACAATGAGCTGGACTACAAGAATATGGTGCAAAAGCTTTTTGATGCTGGTGACTCCTCCAGTCCAACAGAGATTCTCATGGACATGAAGGACATCAAGAAACTGCCATCATATCGAGCTGGTAATGGAGACTCTGAGGACAAAGACTTGGATGCCTCAGATAATCACCAGGTTTTTTTTTTTTTTTTCTGATCAGACAAGTTTCTAACATGTTTGACAAGACCGCATCATCTAAAACAGCTATGAACTGGGACATGTGTCTTGCTCAATGGCACATCAAGCTTACCAAACTTTACAAAAATGAGCACAATGAAGGCCTCATGTACATTGGACCATCAGGTGCCATGCAGCTTACTCCAGCCATGGTACTCGACTTGACTTGGGCTTTGGTGCATATTTTTCAAAAAGTCACACCTGAAAAAACTAATTAGTCTATAGGAAGAAGGGCAGGCAACATTGAACATGCTGCCTAATATACCATCGTTCAACATGGCCAACAAAGTGCCATTTTTGCATCTGGCATGCAAGGTGTAGAGCCATTCACAGCCCCTGCCATCTCTGAACCCAGCATCCGATGTCACCTCACTTACATCAGTCCTCCTACTTCAGACATTGGCCAATTCTGGCCTACTTCCCCGTGCTTCAACTGCTCAGGCTCTGTCAACACCTGTCCATCATGCAATAGAAAGAACCATCTTGCCTCCACTTCCATCACCTTCCCAGCTCTCATGGTTCCTTAGATATGCTGAAACAGATCTTGGCATCACTGATGCCACCATGTACGAGAAAAAACTTCTGGCACAGCACATCGGTCCCGATATCTTTGGTAATGTTAATAACAAGATGCTTTTGGGAATTGGAATTCCAACTGGTGATATAATTTGTCTGAAAAGAGGTTGTACCATGTGGTGGAATGGTTCCAATGCAAAGTGAAAGTGCAGCAATACTGATCAGAGCCTGACAGGCCAATTGAGGCATGCAATTGCTACTTTGCCAAAGAAAAAGATTGTGTATGAGAAGAAGTATCATGATGGTGGTGGCTGTTGCTTTACAGGACCTCCGATGGAACCTGGCAATGACAATGATGCATCAAAAGATCATGATCTTTGGTACATGTCTATGGAGCATGGTGTTTGGCTTCCTATTCCAAAGAGGTATGTCGTTTCTGAGGATGCAGAGGAGGATCCTGCGGATAGTTTCTTCATGTACTAGAATCTGTCATTTGCATAGTGTGATTATACCAGTTGTGTCAATTGTGTTACTCATTCAAATCTGGTCTCTGAGCCATGTCTGTCTGATTTACTACACAATAACAGTCACAGGAGGATCATTTACACTACACAATATAACCTGATGTAGAGATCCTACATTACCTGAGTGTACACAGGAGTCTCTTCACTACGGTCTGGCGCTCCTCTGACATTCAGAACTTCTGCTTCGTCTTGATACTTATTTAGGACTCCATCTCGAACGGTCCACACCCCTTTTATAGTTTTCATACCTGCTTTCGGCATTATATCTTGGTTCTGTGCTCAGGTTTCCCTCTGTTACGGTTGAGGAGGAGACCCCTATTCAATTTCCTCCTTCACCTTCTTCTTATCGCTCACCAACTCCAATTCCTTTGTTGGTCACCCCTCCTATCCATCTCAACCATCCCGGTGCCACCCTCTTCGCCTCCTTGTTCCCCGACCTCCAAGACTACAACATCCCCACCTCCACCTGGGCTGACCTCTTAGACAAGTCCCTCTTCAAGGGATGAGACTATTCCTCATTGGGACGGGCATCTCCACCACTGCCTCCAGATACTTCCACCACCCACCACCTCTCAGGTTTCCCCATTTGTCCTATGACTCTTACTCTACTCTTTATGACTCGCTCAGACACTACCTCCTTCACAGCCTCTCTCACGGCTATGCATTTCCCCTTTATATCCTGACTGTTCATCTCACGTGCCTCGCGATGTGACATGTCTCCTTTCCTTATTTATCATTAGGACTCTGATACCTACCCTAGAATCCCTAGTATATATATTGGAGCACCACCTGTATACTCCTTTCTCTCTAACCTTGATATATACTACTTCATGTAATCAACTCATTCCTCGAGATCCCCTCCCTTGTGCCTCGCCTCACCTCTGTCTCATCCTCCATTCTTCCAACTCTGGGCCAGTCCCAGTACTGCTGACTTATGTCAGGCTGTTCATACTTAACTCCACATGGAGGTGTCCAAGTGTAGGAACAAGACACAGTTCTCCACGAACATGTACCATTGTTACTGGTTGTAACAATATTAACACTTATGCCTGGGTAACTTCAGACTATAAAGTGCCTTACTTAGGACTTGTAATCCATCTTTCCTGATCCTCAGTGCTGTTCTTCTAAAAGTGCTTGTTCTGAGTTCTCAACACATTTACACCATCAACACCACACCCAGAATGCCTCTGCTGCCAATCCGATCAATCTGATACTACATTTATTTCTGGAATATGTCTGGAATCTCTAACATTGGGTCTAGTAAGCCGCAGCATTATCCTTCTCTTTGTTGCTGCTC
Organism: Boletus subgraveolens; assembly: GCA_038092555.1. NCBI lineage: Eukaryota > Fungi > Basidiomycota > Agaricomycetes > Boletales > Boletaceae > Boletus > Boletus subgraveolens. The sequence continues at coordinate 3,609 of JBBPQP010001134.1, read as the reverse complement.
TTCTTCAAATCCCTTTAGGGTTGAACTATTTGTCCCCTTCTTATATACTTTCTTTTGCTACTAACCCAACTGGAGGAACTGCCTTCCAGGAGGCTTTATAGCAGTTTTACAACTGGAGCCCACTGCAAGGGATTCAACTGAGCCACCTAGAAGGACCCTCTGGCCAAATGCTCAATGCGCCAAACTCGAAAACCTATTCACCCAGTTCCAAGAACTTCACCTCTCCGAAGACTCGCACTTTTTCCTACCAGTCTCAAGCAACTTGTCTCAACACTCCAGAACATTGCCAACTCTCTCATCACCAAGTCCACAGGAATCACAACCTTGTTCTCCATTCCTAGCTGCATTACAGAGTCTGAGCTTGAATTTCCAATTTGAAAGTTCCAACATTATCTCACCATTCCTACTAGGTAATGACTCACCCCTGACACCACAAGACAAACAGGGTTTAGATTACTTCAACCTTGCATCACCTGCTGTTCCAGGGGCATTCTTTCATTCCTCGCCTCGTCGGAGGAACTCCCATTTGTCCTCCCTCTGTCGACCCTTGTCTTCATTAACTCTGCTTCCCTCAGCAACACCTTCTGACCCTTCATCCAGCTCTCCTTCAATCCCTTCCCTGTCATCCTTATTGGACTCTTCTTCCGTGACCATTCAGCAGGAGCTCTCACTTCCAACCCACACACAGCCTGTGCCTTCGCTTCTATCCACTATACAACCCCACAATCTGGGACCTTTTTTGTTTCAAAATCCACTACTGCCCACTTCATCAAACACCAAGCCTCCACCAGCACCAGCACCAGCACCACCACAACAAATGGCAAATCCTATTCAAATGCCCTTGTGTGGAACCCAAAACACTCCAAAATTCGATGGTAAGACTCCAGTGCAGCTTCCATGCTACTTAGAAGATATCAATTTCATTGGAAACTCTGCCGGGTTGAACCAAGAGGAGAAGATCAAGGCTGCAATTCGCTACATGGATCTAGAGGAAGCCAAGGTATGGGAGACACTCCCAGAAGCCACAGCCCAGCCAGCCATATGGGCCGACTTCACCAAAGCAGTCAAGGACCTATACCCGGGATGCAAAGGTGATAAGCATTACTGTCATGCTGATTTGCAATACCTCGTTCAGGACTATTGACTCAAGCCCATGCATAACCAGGATGACCTCGGAGAGTATTGCTGCAAGTTTATCAAGATTGCTTCACTTTTTATCACAACACACAAGCTATCCGAAACTGAGCGCAATGCACTCTTCCTCAGTGGGTTTCCACCAGATGTGGAGGAACACATCTGTCACTAATTGTCTATCGTTAAATTGGATCTTCACCCTGATGATCCATACCTGATCGTCGACTGTGTCGAAGCTGCTAAGTTTCTATTAACAGGTTCCACCTTTAGGTCCACTCTCGCAGCGACTAGTATGCCCACCCCTCACATGATTCCACAATCTGCCACTTCAGCGATACCCATCATCCCTGTGAAGCAGGAGTTCTCCATCAACACACAAGCCCCCATTCAGAACAAAAATTGTGCCTTCTGTGGTGGTTTTGGTCACTACAACCACAACTGTATGCATGTGGAATCGTATCTCCAAGCTGGAAAGATAGTTCGAGGCACTGATGGATGCTTATATATGCCAGATGGTGCTCATATCCCTCAGATCCCCAGTACCACCTGCATCAAGGAATGTGTCAACCAGGTCCTTGCAGAACGAGCTGCTGCAGCATTTATGACTTCTGGTATTGTGAGGGATCCGCCCTCTCATATAACATCCAGTATTTTCTCCATAGATTATCCCAAAGTGGATGTGGTTATGGACATCGAACCATCTGCCTTTTATTCCGCCTCCAAAGACACAAAGGAAGTACCTATCTTACTGAACATAACTGACCTGGAGTTTCAGCCTTTCATCACACAAGCTTGGTCCACCTTCCAAGCCGAGAAAGCCTCCAAGGATGGGCAGCATGGCAAGCAGGTTCAATTCAATGATGTGGAGGTTCCAGCCAGGCATCAGACTAGGCAACCCCTGTATTCTAATCTGGTCCCAGAAGAAATCACATCCCCTGCGCTACAGTCCACTCCCTCTTCAAGGTCATTGAGCCCACTTCTGACCATGACCAAGACAGGAAAGGCTCCTTAGCAGCACCCCATGGAATCTGTTACGACTACCACCCGGTAGGCGTACAAGTAGACATGAAGCGTAGAACTGCCTTGAGCCTAACTCTTGTTGGTCCTAACGGCGTAGGATACCTTCAGGCTTAATGCGAGCCTGGTGACGAACGATGAGGGATACGAGGAGGAGTATCCCTAGAGAAACGGCAACTGAGAGTCCCGGTGTAATAGGTCGGATAACCTAGGCAAGGGTGGGGACTGGATAGCGAAGTCGACGTTGAACTGGGCAGGTTCTCCTGACAGGAGCGAAAAACCAGAGACTAGTCAATGGCGACGAGCCGTTGAGCGAGAGAGCAATGAGGTTGCTCGACCTTGAGGACCTTAGAGAGACTCTAAGGTGTCGACAGCGAAGTCCTTCAAAGAAGGAAGAAGGAGGGGAGGGCGAGGTAGAGGTCAAGCAAGGGAATGTTGCAGGGAACGGATGATGTATACCACAAGAGTAACCATAAGGTGTACACTTTAGGTGTCAGATCAAGGTTAGAGAGAGAGAGGGGTTTGAGAGGAGCTCGAACTTATATACCCCGGCCGTAAGGGCTTTAGGGCAGGTATATCCCAATTAGGTAATGGTGGTCCGTGCGCAGTCTAACCTGATATAGTAAGAGTCCGTATCCACAAAAGGAAAGCCGGAAGCAGTGTGGTGAGGTTTCGCCCAATTAGGCAGGAGGGGTCCTGCATGGGAAGTTCACGAGCATAAAGACGCGTTGTGGGAATCACCGTGGCGCGACATGTTGTGATGGCACGTGAGTGATCACATAGGTGAAGTGAGCTTGTAGTGCAACATGAGGTTGGTGGCAATGTCGAGGAGAGATCTGGCCTTAACTGAGGGCGGGGATCGCCAAGGAGAGCACAGGAGGGCAGCTGTGCGGGGGAGGGCACTGTAGGGCAATGCAGGGAAGATCTGGGCAGGGATCGCTGAGGAGAGCACAGGAGGTCGGCTGTGCGGGGGAGGGCACTGTAGGGCAGTGCAGGGAAGATCCGAGCGGGGATCGCCGAGGAGAGCACAGGAGGACGGCTGTGCAAGGGAGGGCACTGTTGGGCAAAGAAGACGGCCCAAAAGGAAGAGAGGGGTGGGAAGATCTCGGGGGGATATTCCAGGGAAGATCCGGGGAAGATCCAGGATCGGGACACAAGTGGGGCAGCTGTGTCAGAAGGCACCGAAGGGGGAATGGTGCGAAGGAGGCAAGGTCAGGCCATTGCAGGACATGACGTGTCGAGCGTAAACGAGTGTGAGAATGCACCGGGGTGGGTGGTCCAGTGACGGGTGGTCACGTGTTGGTACGTGGTCGAGGATAAGGGAAGGAAAATGTTATGACCTGTAACAATTATATATGTTTTTTTGCAACATAGTCTGGGTCAAGGCTGGGTTCGTGCTAGAAAAAGACTCATTTTCATAGTTTTCAAGTCCAAACCCTCTAAAAGAGACAACTATTA